>RXID01011537.1:0-42021 GCA_005019695.1 Trichopus zeylanicus subsp. travancoricus
CCGATCTGTTTTGTTTGTAAAATATATTTATATTTTTTTAGTATTTTGTGCTAAATTTAATATTAAATTTCATATATATGTATTTTACATTCATCAAACAATTTAATAAGAGAAAAATATATTGAATAAATCCTAAATTCATTATTTTATAATTATAGAATACTTTATTTTTGGGCAACTGTTAAATTTATATTAGTTTTTAGTTAGCTTAATATTTTCCAATATTAATATATTCTATTATACTATTTACCCATAAGTAAAGAATTAATTTATAGAAAATAATATATATTTTTTGTTTGGAAATTATATTTATATTTATTTTATTTCGTACCAAATTGAATATTAAATTTCACATATCTTTTAAAATTGCGAGTATTAACTATTTTCTAATTCCATCCAAAAAATACTCATCCATACACTGAAAATAGCCAATTCCAATAATTTACTCAATTTCTCGGAATTGACAGAGTTAGCCATTTTCTCAAATCCAGATTGGAAATTCATCCAAATTGCTCCAAAGTGTCTGTTTGGACCGAGTCCAAAGTCCAAAAATTTTGAAAATTGGAGGAACTAAAAGTCCAATTTCCTAATCACGATGTTAACTTCGATTCCAAAATTCGAAATTGAGAGAATTAGACAATTCCTAACATTTTCGAATTTCAATTTTGAATTCCGAAAATTTTGAGAGAAATTGATCTAATTTTTAGGAATTACAGTGGGGCCCACAAACTAAATGATGGATTTATATAACATTTAGGTCATTTTTTAAAATTTTTTATTTTTCAATTAATTTTCTTATTTTTTTTAAAAAAATATTTATTTCACTGGAAATAATTTATTTTTTAAAAAAAATATAATTTGAAAATAATCGATTTATTTAACTTGCCACCTAAAATATAATAAACAAATATTGAATTAATTTTTTCATATTTATATAATTCTTTATTTATTGGATATTTTAATAATTATATTAATTTTTGAAACAATAAATTATATTTTTGAGAAAATATGTGTTTTACGCTTATCAAATTGTTAAACAAGAAAAATATTAAACAAATCCTAAATTAATTTTCCTATAATTATGGAATTCTTTATTTTAGGGTCACTTTTAAATTTATTTTCATTCTCTAATTAACTTAGCATCTTCTAATATTAATATATTATATTATTCATTTACTTAGGAATAAATTATTTATTTTTCAGAAATAGTATACAACTTATGCTTGAAAATAACATCTATATTTTTTTAGCTTTTCGTACCTAAATTTAATATTAAATTTAATATGTATGTATTTTACGTTTTTCAAATTATTTAACAAGAAAATATTAAACAAATACTACATTAATTGTATTATAATTATAGAATTCTTTATTTTTGGTCCATTTTTAAATTTATACTAATTTTTAATTAAATTTGTCTTTTCCAAAATTAATATATTATATTATTCTATTTACTTATGAACAAATTATTTATTTTTATAAGATAGTATATATGTAATGTTCGTAAATTATTTTTATCTTTTTTAACCTTTTGTAGGAAATTTAATATATATATTTTATGTTTGTTGAATAATTTAACAAGAAAAAAAGTATTAAAAAATCCGAACTTAATTGTACTGTAATTATACAATGCTTTATTTTTAGGCAATTTTTGTATTTATATTATTTTTTTGATTAATTTAGCATTTTCTAATGTTGATATGTTATGTTATTCTATTTGCCTATAAATAAATTATTTATTTTTAGAAAAATGTAAATATGTTATGTTTGTAAATTATATTTATATTTTTGTAGTATTTTGTGCTAAACTTAATATTAAATTCATATATATGTATTTCCCGTTTATCAAACAATTTAATAAGAAAAAAATATATTGAGTAAATCCTAAATTAATTGTTTCATAATTATAGAATACTTTATTTTTGGGCAATTTTTAAATTTATATTAGTTTTTTAGTTAGCTTAATATTTTCCAATATTAATATATTATATTATTCTATTTACCCATGAGTAAAGAATTAATTTTTTGAAAATAATATATATATTCAGTTTATAAATTATATTTATATTTATTTTATTTCATACCAAATTGAATATTTAATTTAAAATATTTTTTAAAATTGCGAGTATTAAATATTTTCTAATTCCATCCAAAAAATTCTCATCCAAACACCGAAACTAGGCAATTCCAATAATTCACTCAATTTCGCGGAATTGACAGAGTTGGTCAATTTCTGAATTTCAGATTAGAAATTCATCCGAACTACTCCTAAGTGTATGTTTGGACCGATTCCCAAGCCAAAAAATTTTGAAAATTGGAGGAATTAAAAGTCCAATTTCCTAATCACGCTGTTTACTTTGATTCCAAAATTCGAAACTGAGAGAATTATACGATTTCTACCCTTCCCAATTCCAGTTTTCAATTCCGAAAATTTTGAGAAAATTTCATCTAATTCTTGGGAATTGTAATAGGGCCCACAAACTAAATGTTGGATTTATATCACATTTAGGTTATTTTATAATGTTTTTTATTTTTAAATAAATTTTCTTGTTTGAATTTTAGAATACTTATCCTACTAAAAATAAATTATTTTCAAAAAAATTATAATTTTAAATTTATCAATTTATTTTACTTGTTAGCTAAAATTCCCCAAAAATAAAGTATTCTATAATTATAGTACAATTAATTTAGGATTTATTCCATATATTTTTTTCTTATTAAATTGTTTGATAAACATCACATATATATATATGAAATTTAATATTAAATTTAACACAAAATACTAAAAGAATATAAATATAATTTACAAACATAATATCTATACTTTTTTAAAAATAAATAATTTATTTATAAGCAAATAGAATAATATAATATATTAATATTACAAAATGCTAAGTTGATCAAAAAAATAATATAAATACAAAAATTGCCCAAAAATAAAGTATTGTATAATTATAATACAATTAATTTGGGATTTGTTTAATACATTTTTTTTCTTGTTAAATAGTTTGACAAATATATATATAATTTAATATTAAATATTGAATAAAATGCTCAAAAAATATAAATATAATTTACGAACATTACATATATATTGTCTTTTGAAAATAAATAATTTATTAATAAGTTAATAGAATAATATAATATATTAATATTAGAAAATGCTAGGCTAATTAAAAACTTAGTATAAATTTAAAAATGGACCAAAAATAAAGAATTCTACAATTATAATATAATTAATTTAGGATTTGTGTCATATTTTTTTTGCTAAATAATTTGATAAATGTAAAATAAGTACATATTAAATTTAGGTACAAAAAACTAAAAAAATATGGATATAATTTAGAAACATAACTGGTATAATATTTTTTTTGAAAAATAATTTATTCATAGGTGGATCGAATAATATAATATATTAATATCAGAAAATACTAAGTTAATTAAAAAATTAATACAAATTTAAAAGCGACCCTAAAATAAAGAATTCTAAAATTATAATAGAATTAATTTAGGATTTATTTAATTTTTTTCCTGTTAAACAATTCGATAAACGTAAAATACATATTTTCCTAAAAATATATTTATTATTTAAAATATTAGTATAATTATTAAAATGGCCAATAAATGAAGAATCATATAAATATAATAAAATTAATTAAATATTTCTTGATTATATTTTAGCTAACAAGTTAAATAATTTGAGAATTTTAAAATGATAATTTTCCTAAAAATAATTTATTTTTAGAGATATAAATATTTTAAAATTAAAACAAGCAAATTAATTTAAAAATAAAAAATTAGAAGAAATGGCTTAAATGTTATATAAATCCATCTTTGAATTTGTGGGCTCCATCGAAATTCCTATGAATCAGATAAATTCCTCTCAAAATTTTTGAAATTGAAAACTCGAATTGGAAAATGATAGGAATTGTCTAATTCTCTCAATTTCGAATTTTGGAATCGAAGTAAATACCGTGATTAAGAAATTGGACTTTTAATTCCTTCAATTTCCAAAATTTTTGGGGTTTGGAATCCATCATAACAGACACTTAGGTGTCGTTTCAACGAATATTCAATCTGAAATTGAGAAATAGGTCAACTCTATCAATTCCGAGAAATTGAGTGAATTGTTGATATTGCCTAATTCCGGTTTATGGATGAGTTTTTTCTAGATGGAATTAGAAAATAGTTAATACTCTCAATTTTAAAAGATATAGTAAATTTAATATTCAATTCCGTACAAAATAAAAAAATATAAATATAATATAAACACAAAATATATATTATTTTATAAAAATTAATTCTTTACTTAAGAGTAAAGAGAATAATATAATATATTAATACTAGAAAATATTAACTTAATTAAAAAAATAATATAAATTTTAAAATTTCTCGAAAATGAAGTATTCTATAATTATTGTACAATTAATTTGGGATTTATTCCATATATCTTTTTCTTATTAAATGGTTTGATAAACATCAAATACATATATATATGAAATTTAATATTAAATTTAACACAAAATACAAAAAGAATATAAATATAATTTACAAACATAACATCTATACTATTTTTTAAAAATAAATAATTTATTTATAAGCAAATAGAATAATATAATATATTAATCTTAAAAAAATGCTAAGTTAATCAAAAAAATTAATATAAATACAAAATTGCCCAAAATTAAAGCATTGTATAATTATAATACAAATAATTTGGAATTTGTTTAATACATTTTTTTTTTGTTAAATAGTTTGACAAACATAAAAAACATATATATTAAATTTTGAACAAAATGATCGAAAAATATAAATATAATTTAAAAAATTAATATAAATACAAAAATTGCCCAAAAATAAAGCATTGTATAATTATAATACAAATAATTTCGAATTTGTTTAATACATTTTTTTTTGTTAAATAGTTTGACAAACATAAAATACATATATATTAAATTTTGAACAAAATGCTTGAAAAATATAAATATAATTTACGAACATTATGTATATACTGTCTTTTGAAAATAAATAATTTATTTATACATAAATAGAATAATATGATATAATAATATTAGAAAATGCTAGGTTAATTAAAAACGTAATATAAATTTAAAAATGGACCAAAAATAAAGAATTTTGCAATGATAATATAATTAATTTAGGATTTGTTTAATATTTTTTTGCTAAATAATTTAATAAACATAAAATACGTACATATTAAATTTAATTAGATTTAGGTGCGAAAAACTAAAGAAATATAGATATAATTTACAAACATAAGTTGTAAACTATTTTTTAAAAATAAATAATTTATTCATAAGTAAATAGATTAATAAAATATATTAATATCAAAAAATGCTAAGTTAATTTAAAAAATTAATATAAGTTTAAAAATGGTCCTAAAATAAAGAATTCTATAATTATAATAGATTTAATTTAGGATTTTTTTAATATTTTTTGCTTGTTAAACAATTTGATAAAAGTAAAATACATATTTTCTTTGAAATATAATTTATTATTTCAAAAATTAGTATAAATATTAAAATGGCAAATAAATGAAGAATCAAATAAATATAATAAAATTAATTAAAGATTTATTTGCTATATTTTGGCTAACAAGTTAAATAATTTGAAATTTTAAAAATTATAATTTTTCTAAAAAAATTTAGTTTTAGAGAAATAAATAATTTAAAATTAAAACAAGCAAATTAGTTAAAAAATAAAAAAAAATTAAAAATGGCTTAAATGTTATGTAAATCCATGATTGAATTTGTGGGCTCCACCGGAATTCCTACGAATTAGATGTATTCCTCTCAAAATTTTTGAAATTTAAAACTCGAATTGGAAAATGATAGGAATTGTATAACTCTCTTAATTTCAAATTTTGGAATCGAAGTAAACACCGTGATTAAGAAATTGGACTTTTAATTCCTCCAATTTCCAAAATTTTTGGGCTTTGGAATCCATCCAAACAGACACTTAGGTGTTGTTTAAACGAATCTTCAATCTGAAATTGAGAAATAGGTCAACTATGTCAATTTCGAGAAATTGAGTGAATTATTCATATTGCCTAATTCTGGTTTATGGATGAGTGTTTTTTGGATGGAATTAGAAAATAGTTAATACTCTCAATTCTAAAAGATAATTTAATATTCAATTCGGTGCAAAATAAAAAAATATAAATATAATTTATAAACACAAAATATATATTATTTTCTAAAAATTAATTCTTTACTCATGAGTAAATAGAATAATATAATATATTAATATTATAAAATATTAACTTAATTAAAAAATTAATATAAATTTTAAAATTCTCCAAAAATAAAGTATTCAATAATTATAGTACAATTAATTTAGGATTTATCCAATATATTTTTTTTCTTATTAAATTATTTGATCAACGTAAAACACATATATATGAAATCTAATATTAAATTTAGCACAAAATACTTAAAAAATATACATATAATTTACAAACATAAGATCTGTACTATTTTTTAAAAGTAAATAATTTATTTACAAGCAAATAGAATAACATAATATATTAATATTGCAAAATGCTAAGTCAATAAAAAAAATTAATATAAATACAAAAATTGCCCAAAGATAAAGCATTGTATAATTATAGTACAATTAATTTTGGATTTGTTTAATACATTTTTTTCTTGTTAAATAGTTTGACAAACATAAAATACACATATATTAAATTTAATATTAAATTTTGAACAAAATGCTTAAAAGATATAAATATAATTTATGAACATTACATATATATTATCATTTGAAAATAAATAATTTACTTATAAGTAAATAGAATAATATAATATATTAATATTAGAAAATGCTAGGTTAATTAAAAACTTAGTATAAATTTAAAAATGGACCAAAACTAAAGAATTCTAAAATTATAATATAATCAAATTAGGATTTGTTGAATATTTTTTTTGCTAAATAATTTGATAAACGTAAAATATATGCATATTAAATTTAATATTAAATTTAGGTATAAAAAACTAAAAAAATATAGATATAATTTACAAACATAAGTTGTATACTATTATTTTGAAAGAATAATTTATTCTTAAGTAAATAGAATAAAATAATATATTAATATCATAGAATACTAAGTTATTTAAAAAATTAATATAAATTTAAAAGGGACCCTAAAATAAAGAATTCTATAATTATAATAGAACTAATTCAGGATTTGTTTAATTTTTTTTCTTGTTAGACAATTTGATAAACGTAAAATACATATTTTCCTAGAAATATAATTTATTATTTCAAAAATTAGGATAATTATTACAATGGCCAATAAATAAAGAATTATTTAAATATAATAAAATTAATTCAAAATTTGTTGATTATATTTTATCAAACAAGTTAAATAAATTGATAAATTTAAAATTATAATTTTTTAAAAAATAAATTATTTTTATAGAAATAAATATTTTAAAATTAAATCAAGGAAATTAATTTAAAAATGAAAATTTTGATAGAATGGCCTAAATGTTATAAAAATCCATCATTTAATTTGTGGGTCGCATCGCAATTCCCACGAATTAGATGAATTCCTCTTAAAATTTTCGAAATTCAAAAATGGAATTGAAAAATAATAGAAATTGTCTAATTCTCTCAGTTCCATTTCTAAGAAAATATGTATTTTACATTTATCAAATTATTTAACAAGAAAATAATATTAAATAAATGCTAAATTAATTGCATTATGATTATACAATTCTTTTTTTTCGGGCCATTTTTAAGTTTATATTAATTTTCTAATTAACTTAGCATTCCCTCATATTAATATATTATATTATTCTATTTCCTTATAAATAATTATTTATTTTTAAAAAATAGTATACAACTTATGTTTGTAAATTATATTTATATTTTTTAGTATTTTGTACTAAATTTAATATATATGCATTTTACGTTTATCGAACTATTTAGTAAGAAAAAATATTTTCAATGAATCCTAAATTATTTGTAATATAATTATAGAATTCTATATTTTGGGCCATTTTTAAATTTATATTAACTTTTTAATTAGCATAGCATTTTCTAATATTAGTATATTATATTATTCTATTTTCTTATAAATAAAGTATTTATTTTAAGAAACTAGTATATATGTTATGTTTGTAAATTATATTTTTAATTTTTTAGTATTTTGTAGCTAAGTTTCATATTAAATGTAATATATATTTATTTTACATTTATCAGATTATTTAACAGGAAAGAATATTAAATAAACCCAAAATTAATTATATTATAATTATAAAATTCCTTATTTCTGGGCAATTCTTAAATTTATACTAAGTTTTTAATAAACTTAGCATTTTCTAGTATTAATATATTGTATTATCCTATTTACTTATAAATAAATTATTTATTTTTGAAAAATAGTATGCATGTTATGTTTGTAAATTACATTCATATTTTTTTAGTATTTTGTACTAAATTTAATATTAAATTAAATATATATGTCTTTTACATTTATGAAACAAATAAATACAAGAAAAATATATTAAATTAATCCTAAATTAATTGTGTTATAATTATAGAATTCTTTATTTTTGGGCCATTTTAAAATTTATACTAATTTTTTAATTAATTTAGTATTTTCTAATATTGATATATTATATTGTCCTATTTACTTATAAATAAGTTATTTTATTTAAAAAATAGTATGTATGTTATGCTTGTAAGTTATATTTATATTTTTTTAGTATTTCGTACTAAATTTAATATTAAATTTAATATATATGTATTTTACGTTTGTCAAACTATTTAATAAGACAAAATATATTAAGTAAATCCTACATTAGTTTTATTATAATTATAGAATGCTTTATTTTTGGTCCAGTTTTAAATTTATATTAATGTTTTTATTAACTTAGCATTTTCTAATATTAATATATTATATTATCTATTTACATATAAATAATTTTTTTATTTTTAAAAAATAGTATATATATGTTATGTTTGTAGATTATATTTATATTTTGTTTGGTATTTTGTGCTAAATTTAATATTATATTTAATATATATGCATTTTACATTTATCAAACTATTAATAAGAAAAAAAATATCAAATAAATCCTAAATTACTTGTATTATAATTATAGAATACTTTATTTCTGGGCCATTTTTAAATTTATATTAATTTTATAATTAACTTATTATTTTCTAATATTAATACATTATAATATTCTATTTGCCTATAAGTAAAGAATTAATTTTTAGAGAATAATATATATTTTGTTTTTATAAATTATATCTATATTTTTTTGTTTTGTACCAAATTTAATATTAAATTTAATATATTTTTTAAAATTAAGATAATTAATCTATTTCTAATTCCATCCAAAAAAATACTCATTCATACACCGGAATTAGGCAATTCCAACAATTCGCTTAATTTCTCAGAATTGAGAGAGTTAACCAATTCTTCAATTTCATATTGGGAATTTATCTAAACGGCCTGTAAGGGTTAGTTTTGATGGATTCCGAAACCCAAAAATTCAGGAAATTGGAGGAATTAAAAGTCCAATTTCTTAATCACGGCGTTTACTTCGATTCCAAAATCCAGAATTGGGAGAATCAAACAATTCCTACCATTTTCTAATTCCAGTTTTGAATTTTGAAAATTTGGAGAGGAATTTAGCTAATTCTTGGAAATTGCGATAGAGCCCACAAATTAAATGATGGATTTATATAACATTTAGGCTATTTTTAAAAATTTTTCAATTCTAAATTGATTTACTTGTTTAAATTTTAAAATATTTATTTCAGTAAAAATAAATTTTTTTAAAAAATTATAATTTTAAATTTATCAAATTATTTAACTTGCTAGCTAAAATATAATAAATAAATATTGAATTAATTTTATTATATTTATACAATTCTACATTTATTGCCCATTTTAATAATTATATTAATTTTTGAAATAATAAATTATATTTCTTGGAAAATATGTATTTTACGTTTATCAAATTATTTAACAAGAAAAAAATATTAAACAAATGCTGAATTAATTTCATTATGATTCTACAATTCTTTATTTTCAGGCCATTTTTAAGTTTATATTAATTTTCTAATTAACTTAGCATTCCCTCATATTAATATATTATATTATTTTATTTACTTACAAATAATTATTTATCTTTAAAAGATAGTACACAACTTATGTTTGTAAATTATACTTATATTTTTTTAGCATTTTGTACTAAATTTAATACTCAATTAAATATACATATATATATATATATATATATATCTATATATATATATATATATTTTTATGTATTTATTTATTTATTTTATCTATATTTACATTTATCGAACTATTTTGTAAGAAAAAATATTTAAATAAATCCTAAATTAATTGTATTATAATTATAGAATTCTATATTTTTGCATCATTTTTAAATTTATATTAATTTTTCAATTAACTTAGAATTTTCTAATATTAGTATATTATATTATTCTATTTTCTTATAAATAAGGTATTTTTTTTTAGAAAAAAGTATATATGTTATGTTTGTAAATTATATTTATAATTTTTTAGTATTTTGTACCTAAATTTCATATTAAATTTAATATATATGTATTTTACGTTTATCAAATTATTTAACTAGAATAAATGGTAAATAAATCCTAAGTTAATTGGGTTATAATTATAGAATTCCCAATTTTTGGGCCATTGTTAAAATTATACTTAGTTTTTAATAAACTTAGCGTTTTCTAATATTAATATATTATATTATCCTATTTACTTATAAATAAATTATTTATTTCTATAAAATAGTATATATGTTATGTTTCTAAATGACATTAATATTTTTTAGTATTTTTTACTAAATTTAATATATATGTCTTTTACATTTATGAATATCTAACAAGAGAAAAATATATTAGATTAATCCTAAATTAATTATATTATAATTAAAGAATTCTTTATTTTTTGGCCATTTTTAAATTTATAATAATTTGTTAATTAACTTAGTATTTTCTAATATTGATATATTATATTGTCCTATTTAGTTATAAATAAATTATTTATTTTTCAAAAATAGTATGTATGTTATGTTTGTAAGTTATATTTATATTTTTTAGTATTTGGTACTAAATTTAATATTAAATTTAATACATATGTATTTTATGTTTGTCAAACTATTTATAAGAAAAAATATATCAAATAAATCCTAAATTAGTTTTATTATAATTATAGAATGCTTTATTTTTGGTCCATCTTTAAATTTATATTAATTTTTTATTAAGTTAGCATTTTCTAATATTAATATATTATGTTATTCTATTGACTTAAAAATCAATGAGGTATTTTAAACAAATAGTATATATATGTATGTTGGTTGAAAGTGATATCTATATTTGTATATGATGTCTTAGTATTTTTGCGGAAATAGTATATCTATATATTAAATTTCATATATATGTATTTTATGTTTATCAATCTATTGAATAAGATGGAAATATATTAAATAAATCCTAAATTACTTGTATTATAATTATAGAATACTTTATTTCTGGGCCATTTTTAAATTTATATTAATTTTATAATTAACTTATTATTTTCTAATATTAATACATTATAATATTCTATTTGCCTATAAGTAAAGAATTAATTTTTAGAGAATAATATATATTTTGTTTTTATAAATTATATATATTTTCTATTTTGTACCAAATTTAATATTAAATTTAATATATTTTTCAGAATTAAGAGAATTAATTAATTTCTAATTCCATCCAAAAAACTACTCATCTGTACACCAGAATTAGGGAATTTCAACAATTCGCTTAATTTCTCAGAATTTAAAGGGTTGACCAATTCTTCAATTCCAGATTGGGAATGCATCCAAACGGCACGTAAGGGTCAGTTTGGATGGATTCCAAAACCCAAAAATTAAGGTAATTGGAGGTATTAAAAGTCTAATTCTTTAATCACGGCGTTTACTTCGATTCCAAAATCCAGAATTGAGAGAATCAAACAATTCCTACCCTTTTCTAATTCTAGTTTTGAATTTTGAAAATTTCAAGAGGAATTCACCTAATTCTGGGAAATTGCGATGGGGCCCAAAAATTAAATGATGGATTTATATAACATTTAGGCCATTTTTTAAAAATTTTTAAAATTAATTTACTTGTTTAAATTTTAAAAAATATATTTCAGTAAAAATAAATTATTTTTTTAAAAAATGTAATTTTAAATTTATCAAATTATTTAACTTGTTTGCTAAAATATAATAAACAAATCTTGAATTAATTTTATTATATTTATACAATTCTACATTTATGGGCCATTTGAATAATTATATTAATTTTTGAAATAATAAATTATATTTATAAGAAAATATGTATTTTACGTTTATCAAATTATTTAACAAGAAAAAATATTAAACAAATGCTAAATTATTTGCATTATGATTCTAGAATTCTTTATTTTTGGGCCATTATTAAGTTTATATTAATTTTCTAATTAACTTAGCATTCCCTCCTATTAATATATTATATTATTCTATTATTTTAGCATTTTGTACTAAATTTAATATATATGTATCTTACGTTTAATATTAAATTTAATATATATGTATTTTATGTTTGTCAACTAGGTTAATAAGAAAAAAAAATTATAGAATAAATCCGAATTAGGTTTCCTTCTACATGTATAGAAGTGCTTTATTTTTTGGTGCTTGGGGTTAACTTTCCCGCCATTATTTTCACACTTGGCTTTTCATAATCTTCATCTCTTATCGTCCTTCTTGTTCCTGTCTCCCGACACAGTTCGTTTCTTTTGTTTTGTTTTTCCCCCCACATCGTCTCTCTATGTTCTGGTTTGTCCCTTCTCTGTTCTCTATTTTTTACCTCTTGTCTCCCCCCGTGTTATTTAACAAAAATATTAAGTGTCATATATATAGAGGAGCTATTTAGCACGTATTATCAACCTCTTCATAAGACCCCACTATATTCCCTCCCATCCTCCCATCCTTATGTCTTCTAACTTCTCTCTGCGTTATATTTATATGTCCATTTTTTACACTATTCTCTTGCGACTTTTTGCCTTCCCTTATTAATGTTTCTCCCATTCGTACCCTATCTACGTTCTTCTCTTGTTCACTCTCCCTACCCGCCTTACCCTATTTCCCGCACACCCCCTGTCTCTTTAATGGTTTATGCCTCCCTACTCTTTTGTTTTTTCTTTTTGTCCCCCCTTTCCTCTTCCACTACATACATATCATATATTCCCCCGTGCGCATTCCTTCTATTCTCATTTCCCTCCCACCCCAATCCTCCTTTCTCCCCCCACCCGCACTGCGGCCCTTCGCCCCTTCCCTTCCCTTTTTCGTGCCTTGCCCCCCGAGTTCCCCCCCCTCTTCCCTTCCGCTTTCAGCGGCGTCCGCTCCTGCCGCCTCCCCGCCTCCGCTCCCCGCCCGCCACCGCCCGGGCCTCAGCATCCGCCCGCCGCCGGCCTCCTCCTTTCCTCCGCCGCTTCTCCCGCTCGCCGGGGTGTTATTTGGAAAAATCCAAATTTCGGGGACTTTTCTGTAAATCGGAATAATTTCCGGGGGTTTATTTGCAAAAATTTGAATTTTGAGGACTTTTTTGTAAATCTGAGTTATTTCGGGGCGTTATTTGTAAAAATCCGAATTCCGGGGGGTTAAATATAAAAAATAAGTTTTTAGGGGTGTATGTGTAAAATAACCGGGGGTAAAATCGAAATTTTTTGACAAAATTTTGATTAAATAATAATCAGGGGGTGTGGGTAAATATTTTCGAATTTGATAGGGGTGGGGGTAATTACGGAAATTACGGGGGGTTAAGCGTAATTAAGGCTAATTACGGGGGGTTATCCATAATTATTCCTTATTTTTAAGTTTATATTAATTTTCTAATTAACGTAGCATTCCCTCATATTAATATATTACATTATTCTATTTACTTGTAAATAATTATTTATTCTTGAAAAATAGTACGCAACTTATGATTGTAAATTATATTTATATTTTTTTAGTGTTTTGTACTATATTTGATATTCCATATAATATATATGCATTTTACGTTTATCGGACTATTTAGTAAGAAAAAAATATTTTAATTCAATCCTAAATTAATTGTATTATAATTATAGAATTCTATATTTTTGAGCCATTTATAAATTTTTATTAATTTTTTAATTAACTTAGCATTTTCTAATATTAGTATATTATATTATTCTATTTTCTTATAAATAAAGTATTTATTCTTAGCAACTAGTATATATGTTATGTTTGTAAATAATGTTTATAATTTTTCAGTATTTTGTTCCTAAATTTCATACTGAATGTAATTTATATTTATTTTGACATTTATCATATTATTTAACAGGAAAGAATATTAAATAAATACTAAATTAATTGTATTATAATTATAAAATTCCTTATTTTCGGGCCCGTAAGGGTCATTATATTGTCCTATTTACTTATGAATAAATTATTTATTTTAAAAAATAGTATATATGTTATGTTTGTAAATCACAATTGTATTTTTTTAGTATTTTGTCCTAAATTTAATATTAAATTATGTATTTCTTTTACATTTATGAAGATATTTAATAAGAGAAAAATGTATTAAATTAATCCTAAATTAATTATATTATTATTATTGAATTCTTTATTTTTGGGCCATTTTTAAATTTATATTAATTTTCTAATTAACTTAGTATTTTTCTAATATTGGTACATTATATTGTCCAATTTAGTTATAAATAAATTATTTAATTTTATAAAATAGCATGTATGTTATGTTTGTAAGTTATATTTATATTTTTTGAGTATTTTGCACTAAATTTAAATAAATCATAAGTTAGTTTTATTATAATTATAGAATGCTTTATTTTTTGCCCATTTTTAAAGTTATATTAATTTTTTTGTTAACTTAGCATTTTCTAATATTAATATAATATATTATTCTATTTACTTATAAATAAATTATATTTAGAAAATAGTATATATATGTTTTGTTCGTAAATTATATTTATATTTCTTTTAGTATTTTGTGCTAAATTTAATTTTAAATTATATATATATATGTATTTTATGTTTATCAAACTATTTAATAAAAAAACATATTAAATAAATCCTTGATTAATTGTATTATAATTACAGAATACTTTATTTTTGGGCCATTTTAAAATTTATATGAATTTTTTAATTAACTTATTATTTTCTGATATTAATACATTATATTATTCTATTGAGTATAAATAATGAATTAATGTTTAGAGAATAATATATATTTTGTTTTTATAAATTACATTCATATTTTTTTTATTTTGTACCAAATGTAATATTAACTTTAATATATTTTTTAAAATTAAGCGAATTAATTAATTTCTAATCTCATCCAAAAAAGTACTCATCCATATAGCGGAATTAGGCAATCATGACAATTCGCTTAATTTCTCGAAATTGACAGAGTCGACCAATTGTTTAATTCCAGATTGAAAATTCATCCAAATGGCCCGTAAGGATATGTTTGGATGGATTTCGAAGCCAAAAAATTCAGAAAATTGGAGGAATTAAAAGTCTAATTCCCTAATCACGATATTTACTTTGATTCCAGAATCTAGAATTGGGAGAATCAAACAATTCCTACCCTTTCCTAATTCCAATTTTGAATGTTGAAAATTTTGATAGGAATTCAACTAATTCCTAGTAATTGCGATGGGGCCCACAAATTAAGTGATGGTTTTATATAACATCTAGGCCATTTTTTAAAAACTTTTTATTTTTAAATTAATTTACTTGTTGAAATTTTAAAATATTTGTTTCGCTAAAAATAAATCATTTTTTTAAAAGATTATAATTTTAAATTTATCAAATTATTTAACTTGTTAGCTAAAACATAATAAACAAATCTCGAATTAATTTTATTATATTCACATAATTCTGCATTTATTGTCCATTTTCATAATTATATTAATTTTTAAAATAATAAATTATATTTCTAAAAATATATGTATTTTACGTTTATCAAATTATTTAACAAGAAAAAAAATATTAAACAAATGCTAAATTAATTCCATTATGATTATAGAATTCTTTATTTTTGGGCCATTTTTAAGTTTAAATTAATTTTCAAATTAACTTAGCATTCCCTCATATTAATATATTATATTATTTTATTTACTTATGAATAATTATTTATTTTTAAAAAATAGTATACAGCTTATGTTTGTAAATTATATTTATATATTTTTTAGTATTTTGTACTAAATTTAATATATATGTATTTTACGCTTACCAAACTATTTAGTAAGGTAAAATATTTTAAATAAATCCTAAATTAATTGTATTATTATTATAGAATTCTATATTTTTGGGCCATTTTTAAATTTATATTAATTATTTAATTAACTGAGCATTTTCTAATACTAGTATATTATATTATTCTATTTTCTTGTAGATAAAGTTCTTATTTTTTAGAAAATAGTATATATGTTATGTTTGTAAATTCTATTTATACTTTTTTAAATTTTTGTACCTAAATTTCATATTAAATTTAATAAATATTTATTTTAATTTTGTCATATTATTTAACCGAAAAAAATATTAAATAAATGCTAAATTAATTGTATTATAATTATAGAATTCCTTATTTTTGAGATATTTTTAGAATTATATTCAATTTCTACTGAACTTAGCGTTTTATAATATTGATATATTATATTGTCCTATTTACTTATGAATAAATTATTTTTTATAAAAGTAGTATATATGTTATGTTTGTAAATCACATTTGTATTTTTTTAGTATTGTGTACTAACTTTAATATTAAATTTAATATGTATGTCTTTTAAATTTATGAAGCTATTTAATAAAAGAATAATATATTAAATTAATCCTAAATTAGTTATATTATAATTATAGAATTCTTTATTTGTGGGCCATTTTTAAATTTATATTAATTTTTTAATTAACTTATATTTTTGTAATATTGATATATTATATTGTCCTATTTACTTATAAATAAATTATTTAATTTTATAAAATAGTATGTTGATCAAACTATTTAATAGGAAAAAAATATATTAAATAAATCCTAAATTAATTATATTATAATTATAGAATACTTTATTTTTGGGCCATTTTTAAATTTATATTAATTTTCAAATTAACCTATTATTTTCTAATATTAATACATGATATTATTCTACTTGCCCATAAATAAAGAATTAATTTTTAGAGAATAATATATATTTTGTTTGTACAAATTGTAACTATATTTTTAAATTTTATACCAAATTTAATATTAAATTTAATATATTTCTGAAAATTAAAAGAATTAATTAATTTCTAATTCCATCCAAAAAAATTCTCATCCATACACCAGAATGATGCAATTCCAATAATTCGCTTAATTTCTCGGAATTGACAGAGTGGACCAATTGTTCAATTCTAGATTAGAAATTCATCCAAACGGCCTGCAAGGGTCTGTTTGGATGGATTCCAAATCCCAAAAATTCAGAAAATTGGAAGAATCAAAAGTCGAATTCCTTAATCATGGTATTTACTTTGATTCCAAAATCCAGAATTGAGAGAATCAAACAATTCCTACCCTTTTCTAATTCCAATTTTGAATTTTAAAAATTTTGAGAGGAATTCATCTAATTCCTGAAAATTGCGATGGTGCCCACAAATTAATTGATGGATTTATATAAATTTTGGCCATTTTTTTTAATTTTTTATTTTTCAATTAATTTACTTGTTTAAATTTTAAAATATTTATTTCACTAAAATTAAATTATTTCTTAACAAAATTGTAATTTTAAATTTATCAAATTACTTGACTTGTTAGCTAACATATAATAAACAAATCTTGAATTAGTTTTAATATATTTACATAATTCTACATTTATGGGCCATTTTAATAATTATATTAATTTTTGAAATAATAAATTATATTTCTAAGAAACTATGTATTTTACGTTTGTCAAATTATTTTACAAGAGAAAAATATTAAACGAATGCTAAATTAATTGCATTATGATTATAGAATTCTTTATTTTGCGGGCTATTTTTAAGTTTATATTTATTTTCTAATTAACTTAGCATTCCCTCATATTAATATATTATATTATTCTATTTACTTATAAATAATTATTTATTTTCAAAAAATAATATACAACTTATGTTTGTAAATTATATTTATATTTTTTTTATTTTGTGCTAAATTTAACATTAAATTTAATATATATGTAGACTACGTTTATCAAACTATTTAGTAAGAAGAAATATTTTAAATGAATCCTAAATTAATTGTATTATAATTTTATAATTCTATATTTTTGGGCCATTTTTAAATTTATATTAATTTATAATTAACTTAGCATTTTCTAATTTTGGTATATTATATTATTCTATTTGCTTCTAAATAAAGTACTTATTTTTATACAATAGTATATATGTTATGTTTGTAAATTATATTTATAATTTTTTAGTATTTTTACCTAAATTTCATATTAAATTTAATATATATTTATTTTACATTTATCATATTATTTAACAAGAAGAAATATTAAATAAATCATAGATTAACTATATTATAATTATAGAATTCCTTATTTTTGGGCCATTTTTAAATTTATATTCAGTTTTTAATAAGGTTAGCGTTTTCAAATATTAATATATTATATTGTCCTATTTAGTTATAAATATATTATTTATTTTTGAAAAATATATATATGTTATGTTTGTGAATCACATTTGTATTGCTTTAGTATTTTTTTAATCTTTTACATTTATGAAACAATTTAAATACGAGAGAAATATATTAAATTAATCCTAAATTTATTGCATTATAATTATAGAATTCTTTATTTTTGGGCCATTTTTAAATTTATATTAATTTTTTAATTTACTTAGTATTTTCTAATATTGATATATTGTATTGTCCTATTTACTTATAAATAAATTGTCTATTTTTAAAAAATAGTATGGATGTTATGTTTGTAAGTTATATTTATTTTTTTCAGTACTTCGTTCTAAATTTAATATTAAATTTAATATATATGTATTTTTTGTTTGTCAAACTATTTAATAAGGGAAAACTATTTAATAAGGGAAAAATATATTAAATAAATCCTAAATTAGTTTTATTATAATTATAGAATGCTTTATTTTTGGTCCATTTTTAAATTTATATTATTTTTTTATTAACTTAGTGTTTTCTAATATTAATATATTATATTATTCTATTTACTTATAAACAAATTATTTATTTATAAAAAATGTATATATATGTTGTGTTTGTGAATTATATTTATATTTCTTTTCGTATTTTGTGCCAAATTTAATATTAAATTTCATATATATATATTTTACGTTTATCAAACTATCCAATAAGAAAAGAATATATTAAATAAATCCTAAATTAATTGTATTATAATTATAGAACACTTTATTTTTGGGCCATTTCTAAATTTATATTAATTTTTTAATTAACTTATTATTTTCTAATATGAATACATCATATTATTCTATTTGTCTATAAATAAAGAATTAATTTTCAGAGAATAATATATATTTTGTTTTTATAAATTATATTTATATTTTTTATTTCATACCAAATTAAAAATTAAATTTAGTATATTTTTTAAAATTAAGAGAATTAATCAATTTCTAATTCCATCCAAAAAAATACACATTCATACACCGGAATTAGGCAATTCCGACAATTTACTTAATTTCTCGGAATTAACAGAATTGACCAATTGTTCAATTCTAGATTGGGAATTTACCCAAACAGCCTGTAAGGGTCAAAAAATTCAAGAAATTGGAGGAATTAAATGTCCAATTCCTTAATAACAGTGTTTACTTCAATTCCAAAATCTAGAATTTAGAGAATCAAATAATTCCTACCCTTTTCTAATTCAAGATTCGAATTTTGAAATTTTTGAAAGGAATTCATCTAATTTCTGGAAATTGCGATGCTGCCGAAAAATTAAATGATGGGTTTATATAACATTTAGGCCATTTTATAAATTAATTAAATTTTAAAATATTTATTTCACTAAAAATAAATTATTTCTTGAAAAAATTGTAATTTTAAATTTCTCACATTTTTTGACTTGTTAACTAAAATATAATAAACAAATCTTGAAATAATTTTATTATATTTATATAATTTTACATTTATGGGCCATATTAATAATTATATTAATTTTTGAAAAAATAAATTATATTTCTAAGAAAATATGCATTTTACGTTTATCAAAATATTTAACAAGAAAAGAATATTAAGCAAATGATAAATTAATTGCATTATGATTATAGAATTCTTAATTTTTGAGCCATTTTTACTTCAAATTAATTTTCTAATTAACTTAGCATTCCCACATCTTAATATATTATATTATTCTATTTACATATAAATAATTATTTATTTTTAAAAAATAGCATACAACTTATGTTTGTAAATTATATTTATATTTTTTTTAGTATTTTGTGCTAAATTTAATTTTAAATTTAATATATATGTATTTTACACTTATAAAAATATTTAGTAAGAAAAAAATATTTTAAATAAATCCTAAATCAATTGTATTATAATTATAGAATTCTACATTTTTTGGCCATTTTTAAATTTATATTATTTTTTAACTAACTTAGCATTTTCTAATACTAATATATTATATTATTCTATTTTCTTATAGATAAAGTAATTATTTTCAGAAAATATATATGTTATGTTTGTAAATTATATTAATAATTTTTTAATTTTTTGTACCTAATTTCATATTAAATTTGACATATATTTATTTTACTTTTATCATATTATTTAACAGCAAAAAATATTAAATAAATCCTAAATTAATTGTATTATAATTATACAATTCCTTATTTCTAGGCCATTTTAAAAAGTATATTCAGTTTGTAATAAACTTAGCGTTTTCTAATATTAATATATTATATTGTCCTATTTACTTATAAATAAATTATTTATTTCTAAAAAATAGTATCTAGGTTATGTTTGTAAATCATATTTGCATTTCTTCAATATTTTGTACTAAATTTAATATTAAATTTAATATATATGTCTTTTACATTTATGAAACTATTTAATAAGGGAAAAATATATTAAATTAATCCTAAATTAATTGTATTACAATTATAGAATTCTTTATTTTTTCCATTATTAAATTTATATTAATTTTTAATCAACTTAGTATTTTGTAATATTAATATATTATATTGTTCTATTTACTTATAAATAAATTATTTATTTTTCAAAAATAGTATGTATGTTATGTTTGTAAGTTATACTTATATTTTTCTAGCATTTCATACTAAATTTCATATTAAATTTCATATATATGTATTTTATGTTTGTCAAACTATCTAATAAGAAAAAATATCTTAATAAATCCGAAATTAATTGTATGATAATTATAGAATACTTTATTTTTGGGTCATTTTTTAATTTATATTAAATTTTTAATTAACTTATTATTTTCTAATATGAAGACATTATATTATTCTATTTGCCTGTAAATAAAGAATTAATTTTTAGAGAATATTACATATTTTGTTTTTACAAATTGTATCTATATTTTTTTATTTTGTACCAAATTTAATATTAAATTTAATATAATTTTCAAAATTAAGAGAATTAATCATAGTGCGGGACACCGGATAGGAGGCAATTCCGACAAGGCGCGTCTAAAGACATGAGTGAGGCGAAAAAAAATAGTAGCTAGTGATGGGGAAAACGCGCAGGTGTAGTGCTCCAGGCGTTTGTACATAAGTGTAAGAGATGGCGTGTACAGTTAGGAAACGATGGGGAATAAGAGAAAAATATATTAAATTAACCCTAAATTAATTGTATTATAATTATAAAATTCTTTATTTTTGCCCATTTTTAAATTTATATTAATTTTTTAATCAACTTAGTATTTTGTAATATTAATATATTATATTGTTCTATTTACTTATAAATAAATTATTTTTTTTTCAAAAATAGTATATATATGTTATGTTTGTAAATTATATTTATATTTTTTTAGTGTTTTGTGCCAAATTTAATATTAAATTTCATATATATGTATTTTACATGTCAAACTATCTAATAAGAAAAAATATCTTAAATAAATCCGAAGTTAATTGTATTATAATTATAGAATACTTTATTTTTGGGCCATTTTTAAATTTATATTAAATTTTTAATTAACTTATTATTTTCTAATATGAGTACATTATATTATTCTATTTGCTTGTAAATAAAGAATTAATTTTTAGAGAATAATATATATTTTGTTTTTACAAATTGTATCTATATTTTTTTATTTTATACCAAATTTAATATTAAATTTAATATGATTTTTTAAATTAAGATAATTAATCAATTTCTAATTCCATCCAAAAGAATACTCTTCCATACACCGGAATTAGGCAATTCCAATAATTCGCTTAATTTCTCGGAATTGACAAAGTTGACCAATTGTTCAAAATTCAATATTGGGAATTCACCCAAACAGCTCGTAAGGGTCAGTTTGGATCGATTCCGAACCCCAAAAATTCATGAAATTGGAGGAACTAAATGTTCAATTCCTTAATCATGGTGTTTATTTCGATTCTAAAATCCAGAATTGAGAGAATCAAACAATTTCTACCCTTTTCTAATTCCAATTTTGAATTTTGAAAATTTTGCGAGGAATTCATCAATTCATGGACATTGCGATGGGGCACACAAATTAAATGATGGGTTTATATAACATTTAGGCGATTTTTTAAAATTTTTTATTTTTAAATTAATTTACTTGTTTAAATTTTAAAATATTTATTTCACTAAAAATAAATTATTTCCTGAAAAAATTGTACTTTTAAATTTCTCAAATTATTTGACATGTTAGCTAAAATACAATAAACAAATCTTGAAATAATTTTATTATATTTATATAATTCTACATTTATGGGTCATTTTAATAATTATATTAATTTTGAAATAATAAATTATATTTCTAAGAAACTATGTATTTTACGTTTATCAAATTATTTAACAAGAAAAAAAATTAAACAAATGCTAAATTAATTGCATTATGATTATAAATTCTTTATTTTTGGGCCATTTTTTAGTTTATATTAATTTTGTAATTAACTTAGCATTCCCTCATATTAACATATTATATTATTCTACATACTTATAAATAGTTATTTATTTTAAAAAAATAGTATCCAACTTATCTTTGTAAATTATATTTATATTTTTTTAGTACTTTCTACTAAATTTAATGTTAAATTTAATATATATAAATTTTACGTTTATCAAACTATTTAGTAAGAAAAAATATTTTAAATAAATCCTAAATTAATTCTATTATAATTATAAAATTCTATATTTTTGGGCCATTTTTATATTTATATTAATTTTTAAATTAACTTAGCATTTTTCTAATATTAGTATATTATATTATTCAATTTTCTTATAAATAAAGTATTTATTTTTAGAAAATAGTATATCTGTTATGTTTGTAAATTATATTTATACTTTTTTAGTATTTTGTACCTAAATTTAATATTAAATTTAATATATATTTATTTTACGTTGATCATATTATTTAACAAGAAAAAATATTAAATAAATCCTGAATTAATTGTATTGTAATTATAGAATTCCTTATTTTTGGGCTATTTTTAAATTTATATTAATTTTTTAATAAACTTAGCGTTTTCTAATATTAATATATTATATTGTCCTATTTACTTATAAATAAATTATTTGTTTTGAAAAATAGTATATATGTAATGTTTGTAAATCACATTTGTATTTTTTAAGTATTTTGTACTAAATTTAATATTAAATTTAATATATATGTCTTTTCATTTATGAAACTATTTAATAAGAGAAAAATATATTAAATTAATCCTAAATTAATTGTATTATAATTATAGAATTATTTATTTTCGGCCATTTTTAAATTTATATTAAATTTTTAATTAACTTAGTATGTTCTAATATTTATATATTATATTATCCTATTTGCTTATAAATAAATTATTTATTTTTAAAAAATAGTATGTATGTTATGTTTGTAAGTTATATTTATATTTTTTAATATTTCGTACTAAATTTAATATATATATTTTGTGTTTGTCAAACTATTTAATAAGAAAAAAAATGTATTAAATAAATCCTAAATTAATTATATTATAATTATAGAATACTTAAAGAAAAAAGAGTACATTCTCACAAGAAGAAATCCAATAATTGCATGAATAGAGAATATCAAATTATGAAATGTTATAACACAAATCCAGCTGTATAGTATACTAACAATCGACCTTTTTTTTTTTTAATATTTCACATTATTTAAAAAATTAACAAGCAGGAGTACATGTGGATCTTCATGACACAAGCAATTATAATTGCATTTACTTGTAATTTATTTTTTTAAAACCACTATCTTAGCATGTTAAGATAGGAAAAATAAAAACCACAAAGTAATTACCAATGGAGGAGCTTCATTAATTAGATGAATCCTGGGAAAAATACTCACGCTTCCTCTAAATCGATAATTTTGATATCAACATTTTTGTTCAGCTCTATCAAATCTGAAGGATAAAAAATCAAATAAAGATAGTTGGCAAAAGGATAAATAAATTTAGTAGCTAAAAGCAAAGACATGCTTATGCTGCTAAAAAAAACTACTGAGTTTGAGAATGCTACAGTTGAGCAAAAAAATGATTGGCAAAAAACTTTGGGTACATACACAAGTGAGTCACCAAATATAAAAAAAAAAGAAGCACAATAAACATTCTACAATTGAAACATGCCTCTTGGAAATATTCCCACAGTAAATATAACCATTTTTACTAATTTAGTTGATGATGGTGCAAAACTACCCCCGTATGTACAAAAACGTGGTTCAAACAGCTAACAAGTATATAATTTAGATTGATCAAAACTTGGGTTGTAGATAACTAGCATTAGTATGAGCATAAAGCAAGAAGCAACTTTAAACAATTTTAAAAGCACCAAATAACTAAAGCCAGTTGAAATTCTACTTAAAATACACGAGAGATTTTTGCATATATCTACTCAAAATCTTGCCAAATTATGTCTTTATACTCCAAATTAAAAAAAATTACATGTTCCTACTTGTGTTTGCGCAATGAGTGCAAAAACTTACATGTTGTCCGCTAGATGGGTTTATTGTCGGTTAAATTTTAACTCGAGATATAAAAAGACTAAAATACCTCTGGCCCCAGAAAAATCAAACTCGAAACGACTCACTCCTATTTCCTTCCCCCCGTCCTTAATTCAAATCTAGACTTTTTGTAACAAGACGCTTCATTGTTGGCTAAAAAATCAAGTTGCCATCATTTTCTTGAAAAACAAAAATTACAAAAGCCTATTTACAATTTTTGCATAATTGTATATACCTACTTTCACTATTCATCTTCAACCTGTGGTCAAAGAAATTAGGATTTTTCTAATCAAAAACTGAGCAAAGAAAAATCAAAATATGAAACTATTCCACCTAATTTCGAGTACCATAAAGAAGGAAAACTCAAAATCTAAAGTCATCCAAGCTATTCGAAAAAAAAAAAAACCTAACCTAGATCTAAGCACTCTACTCTAGTCCCACATTTTGTGTGACCTAGATCTATTGAACTATCATTAATGGACCTTGAAACTCTTGGGCCATCAAATGATAGTAGATGTCAATTTATAACCTCGAAAAGCTAGCAAAAATTGCCCAAACAGCTATGAACCCAATCGTTAGGGTTTGAGAGATATTAATTATATAGATAATGCTTGATTCATTAAACCATAACAAATCATGACTAAGAGTATTTTAGTTAATTCACACACTCACAAACAATGTCCAATGAAATATTTTGCAAATATTCCAATATCTGATTTAACTTTTAAACCATGGTTTAAAGTTTCGACCATGGACAAAACTTTTCAGTCGACTTGATTTCGATTTTACCTATATAAGCCCTGCCCCTACACCCGAGTCCTCGTGTCGACCTCAGGCCTGCGTTCATGCCCTCGCTGGCCTGGCCCCCGCACCCAAGCCCTCGTGTCGGTCTCTGGCACTCGCACCCTCGCACTTGCCAGCTTGGCGTCCGCACCCGTGCACTTGCTAACCTGGCACCTGCCTCACACGCGCGCTGGCGCCCTCGCTGGCCTGGCCCCCATTCCTGTGAGCTCATAGCAACCTCTGGCGCCTGCACCATCACCAACCTTGAGCCAGCGCTTGAGTTCTCACTGGTCTCACGCCTGCTCCCTCGCCCTAGTCGGCTCGCGCCCTCGCCCTTGTCGGCCTGGCCCCCGCACTGACGGCCTCACACTAGCCTCTACCGCCAGCGTGTGCTCGCGTGAGTGCGCTTGCCAGCCTAGCGCCCCTGGCTTCATGTCCACGCTCACGGCCTCGCTGGCCAGGCCCCCATACTAGCAAGCTCGTGCTGCTCTCTAGCACCCGTGCCTGAGTGCGAGCACGCTTGCCAGCCTAGCCCCCGAGCCCTTGCCGGTCTCACACCAACGCCCGAGACCTCGCGGTCTCACGCCTACGCTTGCACCATCATCAGCCTAGCCCCTACACCTACACCCTCGCCAGCCTAACACCCACGCCCGCGCCCTCACCAGCCTCACACCCTCGCACTGGCCTCACGCCCACGCTCGCGCCCTCACCGGTCTAGCCCGAGTGCGAATGTGAGCGCACTCACCAGCCTAGCTCCGAGCCCTCACCGATCTCGCACTCGCATCTGAGCCCTCCCGTTGGCCTCACGCCCTCGCTAACCTGGCCTCCGCCAGCTTGGAGCCTGTGACCTTGCCAGCATGGCCCTCATGCTCGCGAGCTCACACCGACCTCTGACATCGCACTCGAGGGAAAGCGCGAGCGCGCTGGCCAACCTGGCACCTGCGCCTCCACCCTCGCGCCAGTGCCCACCACTCATCGGCCTCATGCCCACGCTTGCGCTCTCGCTAGTTCTCCCCCCCCCCCCCCCCCTCCCTCCCTCCTTCCTCCTCCTCCTCCTCCTCCTCCTCTCTCATTCTGGCCTATGGCGTTCACACGGGTCTCGCACCTACACCAGTGCCCTAGTCAACTTAGCTCCTGCACCCTCACCTGCCTCACGCAAACCTCACACCCGCACTCGTGCTCTCGCCTTTCAAAATGGTAGCCAAGCGAATGTCGTCAATCGCCGGCTAATTTGTCGTCCACGGCGATCTCTCGCGGAAACTTAGTGCTTTTTGTGGATTTCAAGTGGAGAACAATAAGAAATAAGAAGAGATATGGAAGAACTTCAGATTCTTATTGCTCTTGAAGAGTTTCTGGATCTCACAAAATTCATGCTTACAATGGGACTGCCGCCCCCTTTATATAGAGGGCGGGCTGAGCTGATGACGTAAGCGCTTACGCCATACTGCTACAGTGTGCTACAGTGCTACAGTGTACAGTGTTTTGATATAGTGCGCACCGCCCTATGTACAGTGTTCTACAGTGAACACCGCCCCTACGTACAGGGGTCACCGTCATATGCACAGTAACCCTATACTAGAGTACAGAATAGTACAGTGACAGCTGTCGTTCAGCTACAATGACAGCTGTCGTTCAGGTACAGTGACAGCTGTCTGTACGACTACAGTAGATACAGTGAAAGCTGTCGTTCAGCTACAGTGACAGCTGTCTGTACGACTACAGTAGCTACAGTGTAGCTATAGTGTTTTATTCTTTGCCTCTAATCCCACCACGCTCCGCTTGCTAGTCGTAGTGGCTACTTGTTACTGGTGCTAGGGCCGCCTCCTTTTGGACTTACTGGGCTGTTGGGCTGGGCTGCCTGGAGACGTCGCTTCCACTATTTTGCTGGCATTACTTTTCGTGGAGCCGGGTCTGTGGAGATAGCGTTTGCTGGTGTAGCTAGGTGTCACCTGTCCGGGCTGGGGAAATTAGTCGCTGGTCAACTGACGCAGGTTCGTCTGGAGTGTCTGATCCAATCATGTTGGGATAGTAGCGGTTAGACTGAGCTGTCCCAGGGTGCACCATACTTTGCTCGTCCTCTAATGTAAATGGTGGCGCTGCGTGGTGACGGCGAGAGCGGTGATGCCTTTGTGGCGGTACTTCAAGGTTCGTCTTTTTCGGCCGTCTGTGTCGGGGTCGGTGCCGGTAGGGAGAGTTGGTGAAGTGGCTTGGGCACGGTTTGGGAGGATCATCTGTCGGGCTCAAAGAGGAGGTATCCTTTGCAGAAAAGGACTTGGTTGATGCAACTGAGCAAGTGTAGTTTTTCTCAGAAGGAGGTGAAGCATTTTCAAGGTCTTCTTGTCGGCTCTTGTTTAGCTCCTGAGTCTGTTGCTTGTAATATGCTACCTTCTTTTGCAACCGCTCGATCTCCTCTTCACACCATGTTACGTAGTGTTGCTGCTCCTGCAGCAGCTTCTGGGAAGGACATGGTGCAGGCGGGGCTGATGTAGTTGGTTCCTCCGTCTTATCATAGTGTGGCCCGCACAGGTTGCAGGCTGTAACTCTGCAATTGGGGCAGTGTGCCCTTGCCCTTTCCATGGTTTGGTGTTGGTAATACGAACACCTCTCCTCCTCTTGTGGCAGAGGGCGATGTCCTACTTCGACTTCATTCAAGGCAGAAGAAGCTTCTCCTTGCTGGGGCTGTACTGGGGAACTGGTGGACTCAGCAAGTTCCTCCTCATCATCGCCCCATCCGCTTGCTACTACAGGAAAGTCGTAGTAAAAAGATGGAGGCGGGGAATAGCGTACATAGTAGTCAAACCTGCCGCTGGGTTCCCCTAAGGTATCCCATTCTCCAATCTCACCGAGGGCATAGATGACTTCTTCATGTATAAGGGGGTTGAGAGAGTTGTGAAGGTTTTGAGTGTCCTCGCCTTCAGAGATGCTGAAGATGGCATCACTTTGTTCCTCCCCTTCCTTCACGGAGATGAGTTCATAGTCTTCGGGAACGTTGAGCTGCTCGAAGATGGCAACTCTCTTCACGTTTCTCCTGTCATTTGGGCATTCCCTTGCAAAATGCCCTTCATTACCGCAGAGGTAGCACTTACACTGTTTGTTGCGTACCAAGTGCTTCCTCTTTTCTATCCGCACATGAGTGTCGTGCGGCTTCCCTTTGTATGTCTTCCCCTTTCTGACCCCGTACTTCCTCTCCTTGGTGTAATAACCTGGGATCGGGATCTTACCGCAAAAAGAAAGGTCCTTGAGGGACCTTTTGAATGCAGCATCCTTACATTCTTCTTCGAGAAATTTGTAGGCGAAGAGGATTCTCGGGATCACGCCTATGTTGGCTCCTGGGTATTGTTGGTCAAAGGCCGTCTTCATTCTTCGGCCTAGTTCTCCCGGCATCTTCATCCAGAATTTTTCGGATAGTTCCGTGCTGATGAATAGCCTTCCTGTTTTTGTTGCAAGCCTAAGATAGTCATTCATGTAAAGCAATATATCTTTGATATTCTCACATGAAAGACGTTCAAGATCACGGTAAGCTTCATTTTGGGCCAGGGTTGACCCTTGCGTTGGATCTTCTAATGAAAATACCCTTCTCATTTGGGAGAGGATATTTTGAGTGCCAGCTTTTCCTTCTCCTGCAGCAATGGTGGCTTGGTACTCATTTCCGTACTGCATGCGCCATTGCACCCAGACGAGTCTTTCAGCCTCGCCTAGTAGGTTCTCGATATACTCGATCTTGTCCCTTGTGTCCGTGAATCCTATGCCCGCAATGTGGTTTCTTGTAATGGCCTCCCATCTAGAAAATGCTTCATCAAAGAGGCCAAGCTGCTCGGGGATCACGAACATAGCTCCGCTATTCTGCTGAGCAGAAGGCAGGGTCCACATTTCATTGTTGAAGCCTCTCTGGAACCTTCCTTGACTCCGCTGCTCAAATGTGGGTGTCATCCGGGATGTTAACGGGACTGTGTTTGTAGCTGGCGGGTAGCCCGGGGGACCCATTGTAGTATCTTCTGGAGGCATGTATGGACGGTGTGGAGATGCCGCTGAGGTTATTGTACTTGCGTACAATTGCTCAGTTAATTTTTTCAGCGCCGGGTATTCTATATCCGGCTCAGCTTCACATCCTGCAGCTATTATATTAGTTATGGGAATAGTGCAGGCGTTACCTTCTTCCTGCTGGAAGGGGTTGTCGTACACCTCTTCGTCATCAGGGTATACGTCCCATTTTGTCGCAGGGAACGGGTAGTCCAGATCTCCTTCTAGAAAGTCTTGGTTCAGAAGGCGATGGAAATAGCTTTCGTCATTGCTCCCTTCATCTTGTGCTGCTCCGTCTATTAGGACGGCGAGTATATGAGTGGCTTTGAGCTCCTCCTCATCGCTATGGACTTCCTCATTTCGTTGGATGTAACACGACCTCCTGTGTGTTACCTCTGGCTTATATCCTCCAAATCGTAGGGAAATACTCCCATCTAGGAGGCTTCTGCTTGTCACCTCTTCAGGTTGTGTTGGGGTGAGTACTTGGGTTGGTCGCACAACCCAACTTCGTCATTGTAGTGTTCCAACCGAGTATCTGCGTCCTGGGAGGGCGTGTACGCCGTGGCTTGCTAAGTAGTCCACGCCCCCTTGAATTTCGTAGGCGAAGCCTACGTTTGGAGTATTTGACAGCCGTCCGACCAATCCCCTGGTAATGAGCAGATTGGATTCTCCATTCTGCCAGTTTTCATATCCTTTGGTCAGGATAGAGACTTGGAGATTTCTGTAAAAATCCCCAATGGTTAGCATTATGTCTGGTATGACATAAACTAACTGGCTGCCCTTAGCCAGATCGACCTCCATCGTGGCCAATATGGCCTTGTCTCCTGCCCACCGATCATCTCGAAAGACAATCAGTGCTATTGTCCCGACCTCCTGTCGGTGTAGTGTCTGGATCCGGAGCTGCAGTACCTCGAGGTGTATGTACTGCATTCCGCTTCTCTGCAGCTGGTGGTAGCTCTCCTCTTGGATGAAGGACAGGTCCACCTGGTCGTTGTTGACACACAGGATTGACTCCTCCGATCTGTGCGTGTACACCTTATGGTGTACATCATCCCTTCGGGAGTGATAGAGAACCTCCGCAGGGACGATTGCAGCTCTCTCCTGCATTGATAGTTTCAGCTGTACCTGAGGATCAAGTTGCTGCTCCAAGGTATGCTGTGGGGTGCTCCGCCCCATGAGGAACTGGCCCACCCTTCTTGTTGCTTGCTGGGCGGTGTGAAGGCGTCGATGAGTTCTCCTGTACCCTCGAATTTGATCTTCGAAGAGTGGAGATGTTGCCGATGTTGACGGTTGTTCCAAGACCAACTGAGTGCTTGGTCTTGATGTCATTAGCCTTCAAGCTTCTCCTGCTCCTCCTTGAGTATGTCAAAAGGGTTTTTGAAAACCCGCAGGCTTCCTTGGGCCTCCTGCGGCCTCTGGGTGATGCAGCTTTGTTCTAGCTGAAAAAGAAGCCTTTTTACCTGAGCAAGATCTTCACTGGTGTGTAATGATAGTGCTAGACTATCTTCCTCCAGTTGTCGAGGTAGCCTGGTTGCTTCAAGTACAAGTTCCCTGGCGTCTTGTTTTGTAAAAGTTCTACTGTCTAGTATGACAGTTGTCAAGTTCGTCAGAGAGTCTCTTAGTCCCGAGACCTCTCGTGTGATGTTCTGGCACAGTTCAAGTACTTGTTTGAAGTTCTTTAGGTGAACTTTTGATGAAAGACAAGTCTTATCGTAGATTACAGCAAGATTATGTGCTAGCTGGTTTGTTCTAACTTTAGTTGTTAAAGCAAGGTCAAGGTATTCGAGATTAGAGGTTCGGGAATATTCATACCATTCCTGAATAGATTTTTCCCATGCGTCAGACATATAAGCTTAATTCATAATCACCAAAGCCATCCTAGAGATAAGTTCCAGATTAGAAATAGACTATACTGAGATCACACAGGCGTGCCCTTGGGCTTACAACAGGCCTCCTGCCTCAACTGCCAAGTTAGGGCCTGTTCTTTTTCTCAGTTCAGTCACCGCCTAATCCGCATAATACCATAAAGGACGAGAATTCGTAATCGATGAACTCAACCCAAGTCTTAACACGGTAATAAAGAACAGGAAATAGCAAGAACGATCTCTTACCTCATACTCTTAGCACCTTGACCTTTAAGGTGTTTACGCTGCCATATCTTTGATAAGCTCTAATACCATGTCGTTAATCGCCGGCTAATTTATCGTCTACGGCGATCTCTTGCGGAAACTTAGCGCTTTTTGTGGATTTCAAGTGGAGAACAACAAGAAATAAGAAGAGATATGGAAGAACTTCAGATTCTTATTGCTCTTGAAGAGTTTCTGGATCTCACAAAATTCATGCTTACAATGGGACTGCCGCCCCCTTTATATAGAGGGCGGGCTGAGCTGATGACGTAAGCGCTTACGTCATACTGCTACAGTGCACTACAGTGCTACAGTGTACTTGCTACAGTGTACAGTGTTCTGGTACAGTGCGCACCGCCCTATGTACAGTGAACACTGCCCCTACGTACAGGGGTCACCGTCCTATGCACAGTAACCCTATACTAGAGTACAGAATAGTACAGTGACAGCTGTCGTTCAGCTACAGTGACAGCTGTCTGTACGACTACAGTAGATACAGTGACAGCTGTCGTTCAGCTACAGTGACAGCTGTCTGTATGACTACAGTAGCTACAGTGTAGCTACAGTGTTTTATTCTTTGCCTCTAATCAACAGTGGAGCCAAAGGACTATTCACGTGCATAAGTTTTTAGTGAATGAGCTTTTTCATGTGCATGGCTACTTCAAAAATTTTTAAAAATATTATAATATTTTTAATTTGAAGATAAAAAATAATTTAAATTAAATTAAATTTTTATGAAAATATAATTAATAAATAAAAAAAATATTTTGGTTGAAACCGAAATGAAAATAATTTTGACTGAAATGCATCAATTTCTCTAAATGTCGAAACCGTTTTTGAAATCGAAACTCAAAACCTTGGTTAATATAAAAAAACCGAGTGTCGAAAAATTAGCGTTAGAATTCAGAGATGATTACATTTAATATTCTATAATCTTTACTATTTACATGCAAGTTATTTTGAATATTTGTTTCTAATAAATTTTTGTCAAGTTCCAAAGGTTAATACTACTGACCAACACAAATATAAATTATTTAAAAAATTTATATAAACCAAATTAGAATCATGTAGGGATTTATAAACAAAAAAAATCTTTTAATGAATTAAATATAGTTATTATCTCTAAATTTAAAAATTGGACTACCCACTAAGTGATTAACTATAAAAATTAATTAAAATTATATTTACTGTTATGATAAAATTATTAATAATTTTTTATATTTTTTATATTTTTTATATTTTATGAAAATTTTAAAAAAAATTTATCATATTTTTAATTTGAAGTCAAAGTATAGTCAAATTATGGTCAACATGTAATTAATAATTAAAAAAATATTTTTACCGAAACTGAAATGAGAATGATTTTAACCGAAACGTATCGGTTTCGCTGGATGCCGAAATCGAAACCGAAACTGAAACTTAAAACCTTATTTTGAACACAAATAAGTTTTTGCAAACTACCCTAAACCCAAGTAGAAATATGCAATTTTTTTATTTGGAATAAAAAAATGTAATGTGGCAAGATTTTGAATAGATATATGCAAAAAACCATGACACAAATACAAATTTAAGTGATAACTAACAATACTTGCAAATCATGAAAAACTCATGTAACAGAAAAGAACACTCAAAATCTATATGAATAGGATGCAATAACATATTTAACGCAAAATAACAACAACAACATTACCAAGGTCATATATCATTTTCTAGGTAGTTGCTAAGAAACAAATAGTGATCATTTCATTTACAACTTACAAATCTCTTGCTCAAAGAAAAAATCAACCCACAAAACTAAAAGGTACAAAAATGTTAGAAATTATATCAAACAACCAATATAACATAAACAATTATGCTCTAAAAACCAACAAAACATCTATTAAAGGAATCCAATAACTCAATCCCACACCATTGTAAGATCATCTGGATTAAGATTGTCTAACTTTCAACGAAACTAAACAGTGTCTAGATTTAAAAAAACTACCCAAGCACACAAGCACTACTCAAGCAGATTGATTAGCATTATTGCTCTAGGTGAAAAAGGCAACAAAGGAAGTTGAGAAGGAAAAAACTAAGGAATTGCACCAATACGACGGCATACATAAAAAGTACAAAGTTTTGGACTAGATTTAAATAACCATCACTTGCCATTTATGTTCTTGCACACCAAATTGCAAACATGTTTGATGATATGCCGATTATAATTTATATCCCAATATCGTATAATCAAATATGATGCTTATAGTGATGGTTGATGATATGCTTATTATAATTTATATCCTAATATTGTATAATCAAATATGATGCTTATAGTGATGTTATGTAATTCTATTTAGATGTAATAAACTAAGTAAGCAAAAGGTTGAGAATAAGAATGTCATATCATATATTTTCCATATTGTTTTAACCAGTTTGCTGCCTACATGGTAATTCCAAGAATTTGACCACACTAAACCTAACAGTAAATTTATCACCCTATGGACTACCTTGATATTAGTAGCTCCAACCAAGATTGAATTGGTCAATGAGATAGATCTGATTAAAAAAGTCTTAATCAAAACAAATCATCAGACCAAAATATTATAGGCACTCATAGCACTAGGGAGAAAAATTAAACACTAGCTTTATTCTATAGATTATATAAAATATTCTCATTAGCAGATCCTTGATTTATTGGAAGTTGTAATTTCATTTTCTCATCTAAATTGTATCATTTATTGCAAAACCTCAATTGCATCAAACAAGCAAGCTTTTCTTTTAGCTGAATGGCATCTAAATTGTTTATTGACAAGTATCATTTATTAACTTTGGAGTGTGAGCTAGTTTTAGGATAACTTGTACATTTTTCCGCTAGTATCTCCCTAAAAGCCTCAAAATGAGTTTCATTTTCAAAGCATTATAACAAATTATAATTCTTGCAAAAAAAATAAAATTGACTATTAACCTATTACATTTTTATCTGAACATAATCAGCATGGAAAATGCTAGGTTTTTTGGTATATGCACTTCAACCTACACTCAACCACATGTTCCTTGGGTGTATGTCAAAAAGATCAAGCAGTTTGGGCAGCATATAATTTTGTGTAATTGTATAAATAAATCTCAACACTATGAACGTATAGGACTATTATTTTCTCAACAAAATTCTATTTTAGTAAATTTTCTTATTCCCTTGTGAATTCAAGAAGTTCTTAACAATGCTGACAATGTTCTTTTCGTTTTTCCTACTTCTTGTTACGTTAGTGTGAGAATAAAAAATAAAATTTACTAAAATAAATTGAGGATGTAAAGGAACATAATGTAGTGATGGCTATTTTTATAACAAGCATGTTAGCCAATAGTCTCTATTTATGGATAAATAAAACCATGACATAATCACGCTAGAGCTAAACCAAAATAAAATTGATCTTTAGCTAAATTACACCCCTATACACCAAAGATCATCCATAGTAGCCAAAGCAAATCTATAGTGATTTCAAAATACCATAGATGATCATTGAAACTCTAATTTACACTTAGAAGTCAAAGACTTTTAGATCATATATAGAATAGCTTTATTTGCCTCAAAAAAGGAATCAGTGTGTTCTATTCATCCAAATACATAGTAATTAGAAGCAATAATAGGTTTATCTCCAAAAAATGTAGAATATAAATGTGTTGGAAGTTAGCTCTGTTCAGAAATTCTATCCATTCCTAAAGATCAAAAAAGAAAATAGTGTATTTTATTCAGACAAATAGATAATAATTAGAAGCAACAACAGGTTTATCACTAAAAAATGTAGACTACGGAGGCATTGAAAGGTTACTGTGCAGAAGTTCTATTCATCCCCAAATATAAAAAAGAATGCCAATGTCACCATCTAGTATATCAACAAATCTAAATATAGGGATCATGGCACTGCTAAAATCAAAACAATAAGTATAACACAACATATACAATAATTGATTCAAATTAGAAACAACAGAAAGAATTTTAATTGAGAATGAAGAAACTGAATAGATAAAAACCATCACATTTTTTAAATGTCTTAGAAATAAGCATAGAAAATTCATTCAAAAAATACTATCATTTGAAGGCAATTCTGATATAAAAATAATAGTAAAATTCTATTCATGGAATATGAGGAGCTCAAAAAACACCTTGAAAACTATCTATCACCATTGAGCAACAAAGAGATACAACATAAATGTTTTAAAAAAACCAAACATTAAACAGCAACTTTGTCTATACAATAGCATTTTAGGTTAAGGGTATATAGTGAATAAGACTTTAAAGGATGCAAAGATAGCGCACATATATATCATTTTTTGATAGTGCATCATGCAAAGTATATTCAGCAGGCATGTTCAGGTACTAAAAAGAACAAAAATAATGACAGATGTGACAATAGAAAGAAAAAAATAAGGGTGCCTATTCAACAAGCAAGAGAGAGAATATTCTAAAATATATAGCTAAAATTTTCAAACTTCAAGAATGTGTTGTTTGGTGTTATGGACATCAAGGTCAATAAATAAGCTTGACTCTACTCCATTACATTGGTACTAATTAACCCCATTGATCCAATTAGATCTTGTAAGAAATTAGTTTTGTTGAAATGGTCAATCATCACAATTGTTAAAGAAAATTATTTGCATGTATTATTGTGTTATTTTACTCCAATTATCACTAAACAAAACATATAAGGACAACACCATGTGATTTCCAAGTTAATATGGTTTACACATACAGTCTGACCTATTTAATAATTAGGACGCTACACAGAATATATTGAAGCTATTTATTTTAAGAAATAACAATTTCAAAAAGAACAAGAAGCAAGGAGAGACTAGCTAAGCTCCTGATTCTAGCATACATTAAGCCTTCACATTTGCACCATTAATTTTATGCCATAGAACGATTTAGATTTTTCAACAAAGAAATCTCAAAGCCCAAGCATGACAAAACACATATATAATTTAGTTTGATTTTATGAATAGAGACAGATATTAGAAACGTTAAATCTTCTTCTAGAGTAAGAACCAAAAAATAAGCAGCTAAGAATTATTTAGGGCACAAGAACCATTGCAAGATAGTCACTAAAATATCAAAAAGATGATCACATAAAGGTGTGAACTTGCCACCTATCATGATTATCTGGCAAATAGTGTCCACATTTATAGCTACTATATGTAAACAATATCACTCCCATTTGCACACAAACTGCTTCGTAGCCACTAAAAAATGATATAACTTCAGCTTGGTATACATTTAAGCTAATAAAAAATAATCAAGAATGTCGAAACAAATTTTCTTTTGAAAAATAAGTATATCGATAGAGTATACATAAATAATTGTTTTCATCATAAGATGGAACAAGAACCATTGCAAGATAGTCACTAAAATATCAAAAAGAGGGTCCAAGAAAGGGTGTGAACTTACCTATCATGATTACCTACCAAACAGTCTCCACATTTGCAACTGTTATATCAACAATATCATACCCATTAATGCACAAACTTCTTAGTAGCCTTTGGAAAAATGATATAACTTCAGCTTTGTATCTCGTTTAAACTAATAAAAAAAATCATGAATGTCAAAACCAATCTTCGATTGAGAAATAAGGATATTTATGGAGTTTATGTGAATAGTCATTTCATTAGCAGAATAATGCAAAACAACAAAACCACATCAGAAAAATCTAACAAGAAACTAAATAATTGCTCCAAGGAAATATAAATTAGAGTAAAATAGATTTTGCCAAAGGCAAAGAAAGAAAAAAAATGTTTTTAAGATACGGAGAGTTGATCCAATAACTAGTATTTTCAGAAAGTGGAGACGATCCACACTGAATTGCTCTAGGCAATAAGAATAATGCGATTTGATCTATATGTTGATTTTCTAGATTGATAAAGTAGTTCAACACCTAAATGTGAGGCCCAACCACGGTCGCATATTGTTTGGAGATCAAGCAAAATAAGACCTTCATTGAGTTATTGGGATCAAAATTGATCTCATCATATACAAAGCTTTAAAGATCATGCCACATCATACATAGTGTTTCAAATGAGATTAATAGGATTTTGAATAAAGTTCAAAATGATAACTAATAGTATATGATACGGTATATAATTGTTATATGATGCAATTAATTACATGCACAATTTTTACATAAAAAATGCTCACCTTAGGCATTGTCCAATTCCCAAACTGCATGCATGCACATTCCACTTTTGGAAACATAAGCCAGCACAAGATACTAATTGTAGGAAATAAATATACTAAACAATAATTCCTCATTCTTTCAAACTAATAACAAAAGAGAAATAGAAAAGAAAATATAACATGGGCCAATAAACAAATACCATCTATGTTGTATCATTTAGATCAGTGATAGCATACAAGGACGGTGTGAGCAAAAAGTAACTCAAGAATATATGCTTTCACGATTGGCCTATACTACAGGTTCAAAAACAAAATCTTCACCAACACAACATGTCAATGGAAGGAACTTAGTGAAAACAAAAATGCCCACATCACTTAAAAACAATTAAGTGAACTCCGAAAAGTAAGTCTAAAAAGGTCATAAAATAGAACATCACGTACGCACAAAAAAAAAGAGGTTTTTGCAAAAATAATTATCAGTTTAAACAATTCAAAACACAATTAATATTATATTAACAAAAACTAGCTTACAAGAAAAAATCAAGTTAAATTTTTTTATCAAAGTATGTGTGTGTACATGTCGATCTTTAAAAAAGACAAGGATATTCTGAATTACCATTAAAAAAGAAACATCAAAACCTAATTTCCATCTGAAAATAAAAGCCTTCCATAAATGGGGCAGAAATCCTCAATAAGAGGGAGTCACTGCAGAAATTTGCATAAAAAAGGAAGATAAAATAAAAGCTATAAAAGCTAAAAATAAATGCTTTTTCTAGGGTTCTCATAATATGATGCCATTTGTTTCAAGATGCTAATTTAAATACCATACACTCTTTTCACAACAATAATAGTCATAATTTTATGATCCATTTTGGTAACATTTTGATGTAGGACACTCAAAGGAAGTTCAAGAATATCAAAAGAAGCTAATTCAGAAGTCAAGGGGCCATGACAAATGATTTAATTCACTCTTCTATTTAAACTTATGATTTACCTTACTTAGTACCTTTCTATATTTAAAATTCTCTTCATTATGATGTCTTAGATCTTATTCTCGGATTCCACCAATCCAAGACCAATTTTGGACTGAATTCGATTCAGTTTAGGACTTGGGAAGGATGAATCTTTATTTAGGATTTTATTTTCGTAGGTTAACTTATTTAGAACTTCTACCAACCCAATTAATGGGTTCAAACTGAGTTGTATTCAGTTTAGGACTTGGGAATGCAGAAACTTACTCAAATTAGACTTCTGGTATTTGTATAAATAAGCCTTGAGCCCTATGGACGGAAAAACAACTTTTATTCTCAATAAAGTTCTACTTTAGTGAATTTTCTCTCTTCCTTGTGGATTCAAGGAGTTCTTAACAAAGGCAACGGTGTTTTCCTCGTCTACTACGCTTGTTGCTACGTCAAGCGGTATCAGAGCGAGACTCTCCTTACTTAATGTCTAACGACGACGCAACCAGCAGCAACCCTAGGGACGGTGCTCCTGTAGGTAATCACATCAGCTGTGAGTATTTTGATTCGACCATGGAGGCAATCCAAAACTCACTTGCAAGGTTGATGCTGAGGATGGATCAACTTGAATGCCTGAATCAACCACGTCGATGGATCGATGAAGTGACTCGCGATCCAATTGGTCGAGGAAAGGCTCCGCAAGTGAATCCAAAGGGTTTACAAATCCTTGAAAATTCCAGCGACGAAGAAGTTGAAGACATCCTTCATCGACCAGTTTCTGAGCACGATAGACGTCATGATTTTCGCTTGAAGATTGATCTCCCATCTTTCAATGGCCAACTTCAGATCGAAGATTTTCTCGATTGGCTTGCTGAAGTGAAACGGTTCTTCGACTACATGGAGATTCCAGATTCGAAGAAAGTGAAGCTTGTTGCTTACCGACTCAAGGGGGGTGCATCAGCATGGTAGGAACACATCCAGTTGGAAAGGACACGCCAAAATAAAGCTCCAATTCGAGCATGGCCACGGATGAAGGCTCTTCTCGAAAAGCAATTTCTTCCCATAGATTATGACCAGGTACTCTTTCAGCAATATCAAAATTGTCGACAGGGTAATCGCAGTGTGAAGGCATATGCTGAGGAGTTCTATCGCCTATCAGCACGTAATAATCTAATAGAGACTGAATCTCATCAAGTGGCAAGATTCATCGGTGGGCTACGCACAACCATCCAAGATAGGATTTCTTTACAACCTATTTGGACGGTTAATGAGGCTGTGAGGAGGCAACTCGTGTGGAGTCCCAATTGGAGCGACCTGTCATCAGAAATCAGGTGGGGAGAACCATTGGTGAGAATTCAAAAGGAACACAATCTATTCGTAATAGAGGTGCAGCTACACAACCTTCTCGACCTCCCACACAAGTGAGTCTTGAAGCTAGACCTACAAGGCCATCAAGAAATGCCACATCAGCAAAGAACCTAAGTTCAAATCCTGATCTAAAGTGCTATCGTTGTGGAAAATTTGGACATCGTTCTAATGTTTGTCCAGCACGACAACCTGTGAACTTGGCTATTGAAGATAATTTTGTTGCTGACAATTTACATGACTCAAAAGATGATGACCTAATTTGTGATCAAGAAAACTATGAAGATGGAATATTCGAGGAGCCTGATGGTGAAAGGTCATCTTTAGTAGTTCAAAATCTGATGTACATCCCAAAGCAAGAGGAAAACCTACAACGTCACAATATCTTTCGCACTCGATGCACAGTAAATGGCAATATCTGTGATATGATTATTGATGGAGGAAGCAGTAAAAACATCATCTCCAAGACTATGGTTAACAAGCTTCAATTGAAGACGGAATTACATCATTCTCCCTACAAGATCGGCTGGATTAAAAAGGTTGGTGAAACCAAGGTAACTGAACGGTGTCAAATTTATTTTTCCATTGGAAAATTCTACAAGGATGAGGTAACCTGTGATCTTGTGGAGATGAATGCATGTCATATTCTTCTTGGCAGACCTTGGCAATTTGATAGAGATTTTACACATCGTGGGCGAGACAATCGCTACATCTTCTTCAAAGATGGAAAGAAAATTATTCTTACCCCCATTGGCGAAGAGCGTCGACCCAAAAGTTTACAAGAGGAGGGTCACTCCTTCCTGATTATGCAAAATTTTATAAACGAGGCTAAAGAAACATCCCAAATATTTATTGTGATTAAGAAAGGAATGGAGACAATACCCACTGAAGCTCCAAAAGGCTTGCAACCCTTCCTAGATAAATTCAAGGAAATCATGCCCGATGATCTTCCTGATGAACTACCCCCAATGAGAGATATTCAGCACCACATTGACCTTATTCCTGAAGCGAGTTTACCAAAACTGCTCCACTACAGAATGAGTCCAAAAGAGTCACAAATTTTACAAGACAAGATTGAGGAGTTGATCAGAAAAGGAATGGTCAGAGTCAACATGAGCCTATGTGCAGTTCCAGCCTTATTGACACCTAAGAAAGATGAAAGTTGGCGGATGTGGTAGATAGTCGAGTTATCAACCGAATCACGGTAAAGTATAGATTCCCAATTCCTCGCTTAGAGGACATGTTGGACATGTTGGAAGGGTCAAAGTTTTTCTCCAAGATAGATTTGAGGAGTGGATACCATCAAATCAGAATTAGACCCGGTGATGAATGGAAAACTGCTTTCAAAACAAAAGAAGGACTTTATGAGTGGCTTGTTATGCATTTTGGACTCTCAAATGCACCAAGTACCTT
>RXID01011538.1:0-17077 GCA_005019695.1 Trichopus zeylanicus subsp. travancoricus
CTACTACTACTCCACCGATTACTACTATTCGTATTACTACTACTGCTACTACTACAATTACTTCTAATGCTACTACTACTACTACAACTACTACAATTACTACTAATGCTACTACTACTACCACAACTACTACTCCTACCACCATTCCGATTGCTACTGCTACTTTTGCGGCTACACCAGCTACTACTACTACTTTTGCTACTACTACTACCACTGCTGCTGCTGCTGCTGCACCTACTAGTACTACTATGACTACAACTACTACTACTTCTATTATTGGTACTACTACTACTACAATTACAATTGCTACTACTACGAGTACAACTGCTACTTCTACAACTACTACTGTAATTACTACTACTACTACTACTGCCGCTGCCACTACTACTACTACAACACCAACAACTACTACTTCTACTTCTACTACTACAAGTACTGCTGTTAGTAGTCATACAACCAAAACTACTACGACAACAACTACTACTGCTAATACGACTACTACTTCAACTACTATTGCTTCTACTGCTACTACTACTACTATTGCTTCTGCTGCTGCGGCTGCCGTTGCTACTCGTCCTACTACTACTACTACTACTACTACTACTACCTACTGCTATTACTACTATGACTACTATGACTACTACGACTACTACTGTGACTTCTATAGAACTCTTTCGACTATAGCTACTCTTGCTATTACTACTACTATAACTACTACTACCACTACAAATGCTACTACTGCTACAATACTACTACAACTAGTAGTACTACAATTACTACTACTACAACCACAACTGTTACTCAACTAATACTACTACCACTACGACTACTCCTACTACTACTATTACTACCACTAATACCACTGCTACTCGAACGACTACTACTTATACTCCTACTGCTACTACTTCTACTCCTACTGCTACTACTAAGATTACAAGTACAATGACTATTACTACTACTACTACAGTTAAAACAAATTCTCCAACTACGACTACTAATACTGCTACTACAACTCCTCCTCCTCCTCCTACTACTACTACAACTACTACGCCAACTACTACTACTGCTACTGCTGCTGCAACTACCGCTACAGCGACTACCACTACCACTACTACTACGACTACTACTACTACTACAACAACAACAACTATTGCTACCTCTACTAATACTACTACTACTACTTCAACTACTACTACCGCAAGTACTACAACTACGATGACAGCTACTACTATAACCACGACTACTACAACTACAACAACGACTACTACTACTATAACAACAACTCCTGCTACTACCGTCGCTTTTAGTACTACAAGTACCACTAATGCAATCACTAGTAAAACTACTAGTACTACTGCTACAACTGCTATTGCTACTACTCCTACCAATACTGCTACTACTACTACTAATAATAATAATACTATTACCACTACAATGACTACTACTACTACTACTACTACTACTACTACTACTACTACTACTACTACTTCTGCACAACTACTACAATTACTACTAGTCCTACAACTACTACAACCACCACTACTAATACTACTACTATTGCTGCTACCACTACTATTGCTTCTACTTAAACTACTACTACTCCTACTGCTACTATTACAACTACTGATACTACTACTACTACTCCTACAACTACTACCACAACTCCTACTGCTACTACAACTACTCCTACTACTAAGACTATTACAACTACTGCTACAATTACTACAAATTCTCCTGCCACAACTGCTAATATTGCTACGACTCCTACTCCTCCTACTGCTTTACTTCTTCTACTACTGCTACTACTAATATTACTGTTACTACTACTACTACTACTACGACTACTACTACTACTACGACTACTACTATTACTACTACTACTACTACTACTACTACTACCACTCCCACTAGTACTTCTTCTACTACTAGTACTACTACTACTACTACTAATACTACTACTACTACCATTACTGCTGCTACTACAACTCCTACTACTGCTACTCCTACTACTACTACTACTACTACTACAACAACAATTGATGCTGAAACTTCTACTACAGCAACTACTATAACAACTACTACTACTACAACCACTGCTACTACTACAACTACAACTACTACTACGAAGACTACTACTATGATCACTACTACCACGACCCGTGCTACTACTACTACTACTACCGCAACCACTAGCACTATAAGTGCAACTACAACCTAGACTGCTACTACTACTCCTACAGCAAATACAACTATTACTGTTAATAATACCACCAGTACTGCTAAAATTACTACTAATACTAGTATTGCTACTTCTGCTACTACTACTATTACCACTACAACTGCTATTGCTACTAGAATACTATCGCTAAAACTATTACTACTATTGCTACTACTACTACTGCTACTACTACTACTACTACTATTACTACTTCTACAACTGCTACTACTGCTACAACGGCTACTACTACTACTCCCGCTACTATTGCAGCTATTGCTACTAGTACTACTGCTACTGCTATTACTTCTACTACTACTACTATTACTTCTACTACTACTACTACTACTACTATTGCTACTACTACTAATACTATGACTACAACATCAACTACTAATATTGTTGCTACGACTACTACTATTACTACTACTAGCATAATAACTATTACTACTACTACTTCTGCTGCTGCTACTACAACTATTTCGATGGATGTTGCTACTACTTCTACTACTACAACCACTACTACTATTGAGGCTACTACTATTACTACTACCAGTACTACTACTACTATTGCTGCAACTACTGAGGCTACTACTACTACTACTACAAGTAGTACTACTTCTACGACTGCTGCTACTACTACTACTATTGTTACTACTACTACTACTTCTGCTTCTATTACTGCTACTACAAGCACAACTAATACTGCTACTGCTGCTACTACTGCTACTACTGCTCCTATAGCTTCTGCTACAACAACTAATACTGCTACTGCTGCTACTACTGCTATAGTTACTGCTACTGCTACTAATACTTTTGTGATTACATCTGCAACTACTGCCACTATTACTACTACTGCTACTACTACTACTACTACTACTACTACTACTACTAATACTGCTACTTCTACCACTAATGCTACTAATACTACTACTACTACTACTAATACTACTACTATTGCTGCTGCTGCTGCTGCTTCTACTGCTACTATTACTACTACCACAACTGCTAGTACAGCTACTACTACTATTGTTGCTGCTTCCTTTACTACTATTACTCCTACTACCGATCCTACTACTACTACTACTCCTACAACTACTACTGCTAGTACTTTGGCTGCTACTACTATAACTAATACTATTTCTACTACTACTGCTACTATTACTACTGCAACTACAACTGCAACTACAACTGCTACTACTTCTGCTATAACTACTATTTCTACCACCACTACAGCTACTCTTGCTACTGCTAATACTATTGTTGTTTCTATTGGAACTACTACTACTACTACTACAATGACCACTACTACTATTTCTTCTACCGCTACTATTACACCTACTACTGATACTACTACTGCTTTGGCTACCACTACTATTGTTGCTAGTATAACTACTATAACTACTACGACTTTTGCGAAAACAACGTCAACTTCTTCTATGACTACTACTAGTACTAATGCTACTGCTGCTGCTACTACTATAACTGCTACTGCTGCTACTACTACTACTAAACTATGACTACTACTACTAAAACTACTATTGTTGCTACTACTACTACTACTACTACTATTATTGCTCATATTACTATACTTATTACAACTAATACCACCACCACTATTACTACTATTACACATATTACAACAACTATTGCTACAACTACTTCTGCTAATAGTACCTCAGCTACTGCTATCGCTGGTACTTGTACTTCTACTACTACTAATGTTGCTACTACTTCTACTATAACAACAACTACTACTTCTATTCTAGCTACTACTACTACTACTACTTCTACTACTGCCACTATGACAACTACTAGCACTACTATAGCAACTACTACTACTGCTGCTACTACTACTACTCCTACCACTTCTACTACTACAGCCATTACTAGTACTACTGATACCAATACTACTACTACTGCTAATACTATGGCTAATACTACTGCTACAACCACTACTACTTCTATAGCTGCTAGTACTACTACGACTACTACTAATATTAATCCTGCTACCACACCTACTATGATTACTACTACTACTACTATTGCAACTACTACAACTACTGCAACTACTGCTACTGTCGCAAATACTTCTACTATCATTACAACTATTGTTGCTCCTACTACTATTGCTACTAATACTTCTGCTACGATAATAACTTCTACTAGTGCTACTACATCAACTGATATTAATATAATTTCTACTACTAGTATTACTACTGTCTCCACTGCTACTACAAATTCTACTACTGCTAATACAACCACTACAACTTCGACAACTACTGCTACTGTTGCAACGGGTACTACTACTACTGTCACTACTTCTACTACTGCTGCTGCTACTGCTACTACTACTACTACTACTACTACCACTACTACTAATGCTATAATTGCTACTACATGTAATACTACTACCACTACTGCCACTACTACTGCTGCAACTACTACTACTGCGATTGCGGCTGCTGCAACTACTACTAGTGATGCTGCTACTGCTACAATTTCAATAATAACTTTTACTATTGCTACTTCTACAACTCCTACTACTGCTATAATGAGTACTACTATGACTACAACAACTGTTACCACTACTACTACTACTTAGACAAATACTACTATGGCTACAACTACTACTACCTCTATTGCTACTGCTACTACTGCTACTACCACTACCCCTACTACTACCACTACTACTGCTCCTACTACTACTTCCACTACTACTGCAACTACTGCTACTGCTACTACTACTTCTACTACTGCCACTATGACAACTACTAGCACTACTACTGCAACTACTACTACTACTACTGCTACTACTCCTACCACTTCTACTACTATAGCCATTAATAGTACTACTGATACCAATACTAGTACTACTGCTAATACTATGGCTAATACTACTACTACAACTACTATGATTTCTACTATCACTACTATTGCAACTACAACAACTACTACTACTGCTGCTACTGTTGCAAATACTTCTACTATCGTTACAACTATTGTTGCTCTTACTACTATTGCTACTAATACTTCTGCTACAATAATAACTTCTACTACTGCTACTGCTTCAACTGATATTAATACAATTTCTACTACTAGTAGTACTACTGTCTCTACTGCTACTACAACTTCTACTGCTACTAATACTACCCTTACAACTTCGACAACTACTGCGACCGCTGCAATGAGTACTACTACTACTACTATTGCTACTTCTGCTACTACTACTACTGCTACTGCTACTACTGCTACTACACCCACTACTATTACCACTACTACTACTGCTACAATTGCCACTAAATCTACTACTACTACTACTACCACTACTACTGCTACTGTTGTTGCAACTACTACTCCTACTATTGCGGCTGCTGCAACTACTACTACTACTACTACTGATATTGCTAATACTACAATTTCATTAATAATAACTATTGTTGCTATTTCTACAACTCCTACTACAACTATAATGAGTACTACTATGACAACAACTTCTATTACCACTACTACTATGACTTAGACAACTACTACTACGGCTATTACTACTACTGCTGCTCTTGCTGCTGTTGCTACTACTACTACCACTACCCCTACTACTACCACTACTATTGCTCCTACTACTACTCCTTCTACTACTATAGCTACTACTGCTGCTGCAACTACTACTACTACTCCTACAACTACTGCTACTTCTGCTACTTCTACCACTAATGTTGCTGCTACTACTGCTACTTCTACCACTAATGTTGCAAATACTACTTCTATTACTACTGCTACTTCTACCACTAATGCTGCTGATACTACAACTGCTACTACCACTGATACTGCTACTACTGCTGCTACTGCTGCTTCTACTACTGCTACTACTACCACTACTACTACTACTTGTAGTAGTATTATTGCTGCCGCTGCTTCTACTACTACTACTCCTATAACTTATCCTACTACTACTACTGATACTACTACTACTTCTACTACCACTGTTGTTGCTTCTACTACTAATAGTATTTCTACTACAGCTACTACTGCTGCTACTAGCACTGCTACTAGTACTGCAACTACTACAACTACTGTTGTTGCCACTGTTGCTAATACTACTACTACTATTATCACTCCTCTTTCTCCTCCTCCTCCTCCTACTACTACAACTACTACTACAACTACTATTACTACTGCTAACACTGCTACTGCTAATGCTGCTACTACTGCTACTACTACTACTATAACAACTTCTACTTTTGCTACTACTACTGCTGCTACTTTGACAAATACTACTGTTGTTGTTGCTACTACTACTACTATTGTTGCTGCTGCTACTACCCCTACTACTGCTGCGGCTACCACTACTACTATTGCTACGACTAATGCTGCCACTCCACTATTACTACTTCTAATATAATTGTTGCTACAACTACTACTACTAATGTTGTTGCTGCTACTACTAGTACTGCAACTATACTGTTGTTGTTGTTGCTGCTAGTACTACTATTGTTGCTACCAATTTCACTACTACTACTACAACTACTACTACTGCTACTATAGCAACAATTGCTAGTACTGTTACTATAGCTACTTTGTTACTGCAACTGCTACTACCACTACTGCCACTACTATTGTTGCTGCTACTACTTCATCTACTACTACAGCTACGGCAGCTACTACAGCAACTGCAGCTACTACTGCTACTACTACCACTACAACAACTACAAGTACTAATGCTACTACTACTCCTACTACTACTGTTACTACTACTTCTACTCCTACGACAACTATTACAACTCCAACTCGTAGTACTACTACAACTACTACTACTTCTACTACTATTGTTCCTGCAGCAGCTGCTATTACTACTACTACAAGAACTACTACTACTACCACCACTGCTTCTACTTCTACCACGACTACTACTACTACTACTACTACTACTACTACTACTACTACTACTACTACTACTACTACTACTACACGTACTGTTGCAACTACTTCTGCTACCACAACCACTAGTTGTATTACTCCCACTATTGCTACTACTACTCCTATTCCATCTCCTAGTATTACAACTTCTACTACTACTACTCTGACTCCTACTCTAGTGCTACTACTACTAATACTAGTACTCCTACGACTACTAATACTACTACTACTAGTGCTACTACTACTACTAATACTACAACTTTAACTTCTACTACTGCCACTCCTACTACTCCTACTACTACTCCTACTCCTACTAGTCCTACAACCACTATTACTGTTACAACTACTACTCCTACTACTTCTCTTAATACTACTACTAGAACTATAACTGCTGCTACTACTACTATTAGCACTACTTCTGCGACTACTACTACAACAACTGCTACTAATACTTTAACAACACCAATTACTTTGACTACCACTCTTACTACTACTCTAACTACTATTACTACTACTACTACCACTACTACAACAATGCCTACTACTACTGCTGTTGCTACTACTACCGCTACTCCTACTACTAAAACTACCACTACTACCACTAATACTATTACTGCTACTACTACTATTGCTACTACTATAGTTACTACTACTACTACTACTACAGCTACTCCTAGTACTACTACTACTACTGTTCCTACTGCTACTCTTACTCCTACACTACTCCGATTAACTAGTACTACTGCTACTGCTGCTACTATTACTACTACTCCTCCTATTACTACTCTTACTACTGCTACTACTATTACTACTACTACTACTGCTGCTGCTACTACTACTCCTCTTACTCTACTATTACTGCTACTACTACTACTAATACTCTTACTACTACTACTACTACTTCTTCTTCTACTACTACTACTACTACTACTACTACTACTACTACACCTACTCCTACTCCTACTGCTATTACTACTATTACAAGTACGACCACTACTATTACTATTACAACTAATACTACTAGTACTACTACTATTGCTACTGCTGCTGCTCTTACTAGTACTACTATAATTACTACTACAGCTTCTGCTGCTACTATTACTACTACTGCTACTACTACTTCTGCTACAACTACAACAACTACTGTTGCTGCTACTCTTTCAACTATGACTATTACTGCTACAACTACTAGTACCACTACAAGTACGGGAACTACTAGTACTACTGCTATTGCGATTGCTACCACTACAACTATTGCTATTACTCTTGCTGCTGCTGCTACTACTACTACTACTACCACTACTATTACTTATACTACTACAGCAAGTCCTACCCCTACTACTACCACTCTATTATTACTACTACTGCTGCTGCTAAAATAATAAATCCTAACACTACTATTAGTGCTACTACTACTACTATTTCTACTACTACTACGACTACTACCACTGCTATTACTGTTCCTAATGCTACTGCTACTACTCCTATAGCTACTCAAACTACTACTATAGCTACTACTTCGCTACTACACTTTCTAGTACTACTACTACAACTACTCCTATAGCTACTCCTACTACTACTACTGCTACTACTGCTGCTGCTGATGCTTCTACTAACACTACAAAACTTAGAACTACTATAATAATAACTACTACTACCACTACACTCCTCCACCTACTACTATAATTACTACTACTACTACTACTACTGCTACTACTGTAGCTGTTGTTGCTGCTACTACTAGAACTACAAGAATATCTACTAATAGTACTACAAATATTACTACTACTACAACTACTACTACAACATTGCCTTTTATAGTTTCCACTACTACCGCTGCAATAACTCTTATTACTCCTACTACTGCTATTACCACTACAATAACTACTACAACTCCTACTCCTACTACCGCTATTACTACAACAACAACATCTACTACTACTACTACTACTACTACTACTTCTACTACTACTACTTCAACTGCTACTACAGCAACTACCTATACTACTACTACTGCTGCTGCTACTACCACGACTACCATAAGTACTACTACTGCTACTGATGCTATAGCAATAACAATTACTACAACTACTACTTGTACTACTACCATAACTACTACTACTACTACTACTACCACCACCACCACCACTACTACTGCTAATACTACTACAACTACTATAACAACTACTTCTACTACAACAACACTATGTCCATTACTACCTCTACTACTACTATTATTACTATTTCTTCACTTCTTCTGCAACTACTACTACTACTACCACTACTTCTCCAACAACAACTACTATTACTAGAAATAATACTACTACTGCTACTATTACATCTACTAAAACTTCTCCTACTACTACCACTACTACTCTTGCTACTACTGCTACTACTACTTCAACTACTACTACTACTACTACTTCCACTACTACGACTACTCCAATGGCTAGTTCTACTAGTCCTACTACTACTAGTACTATAGCTACTACTTCTACTACTACTGCAACTACTGCTGCTACTACTACTACCACTACTACTACTACTATTGCTACTGCTATTGCAACAATAACAACTATAACTACTACTACTAGTACTACTACTACTTCTACTACTACTACTACTACTACTACTACTACTTTTGCCTCTACTTCATGTACTATGTCTGCTACTACCTCTACTATTACTACTATTGTTACTGTTACTACACTATTACTACTACTACTACTACTACTACTACTACTACTACTACTACTATGCCTACACCAACTCCTACTCCTTCTATGACAATAACAACTACTACTACTACAAGTAGTACAACTATAACTACTACTACTATTTCTAGTACTTCAGCAGTAGCAGCTGCAACAACAGTAGTAGTAGTAGTATTAGTAGTAATAGGAGTAGGAGTAGCAGTAGAGCTAGCAATAGCAGCAGTAGCAATAAAACTTACTGCAATAATAGTAGTAGTGCTATAGTAGCAGCAACAACATTAGTTATTATTCTAGTAGCTAAGTAGCAATAAGAGTTATAGTAGAAGTAGTAGCTATTGTTGTAGTGGTAGTAATAGTATTAGTTGAAGGAGTAGTAATAGTACTAGCAATAGTAAATGTAGTAGTAGCGAAGCAGTAATAGTCACAACAACAACAATAGCTGCAGTAGTAGTATTACTAGTAGTGGTCGTAGTACTTGGAGTAGTAGTAGCAGCAACAACAATAACAGAAGCAGCAGTGGTAGAAGTAGTAGTAGCAGCAACAACAATAAGAGTAGTAGTAGTTATAGTCATAGTAGTAGTAGTCAAAGTAGTACTAGTAATGGGAGAAGTAGTAGTAGCAGCAGAACTAGGAGTTATTATAGTAGTACTAGTTGCAGTAGTAGGAGTAGTAGTTATTGTTGTTGTAGTAGTAGTAGTAGTTAATATAGTAGTGGTAGGAGGAGTGGTAGTAGTTGTTGTTGTTGTTGTAGTTGTAGTTGTAGGAGTAAAAGTATTAGTAGCAGCAACAACAACAACATTAGTTGCAGTAGTAGGAGTATTAGTAGTAGTAGGAGTTGTAGTAGTGGAAGTAGTAGTAGTAGTAATAGTAGTAGTTGTAGTGGTAGTAGTGGCAGCAGTAGCAGTAGTTATTATAGTTGTGATTATAGTAGTAGTATTACTAGTAATTGAAGTAGTAGTAGTGGTGGTGGTGGTGGTGGTGGTGGTGGTGTTAGCAGCAACAGTAGTAGTAGTTGTCGGAATCTTAGGAGTAGTAGTAGCAATATTGGTAGTAGTAGTAGGAGGAGGAGGAGTATTACGAGTAGTAATAGTTGTAGGAGGAGTAGTAGTTCTTGTTGTTGTTGTAGTAGTAGTCGTAGTAGTAGTAGTCGCAATAGTAGTAGCAAGGGTAGTAGTAGTTGTAGTAGCTGTGGTAGTATGGGCAGTAGAAGTAGTAGTAGCAGTTGTTGTAGTGGTAATAGTTTTCATGGTTGTTGTTGTAGTAGGAGTGGAAGTTATAGTAGGAATGGTAGTACTAGTAGTAGTAATAGTAGTAGTTGTAGGAGCAGCAGCGGTAGTAGCATTGGTAGTAGCTGTAGCAACAGCTACAATAGTAGTAGTTGGAGGAGGAAGTTCTGGTAGATAGTAGGAATGATAGTAATAGTAGTAGTAGTATAGTAGTAGTAGTAGTAGTGGTAGTAGTAATAGTAGTAGTAGTAGTAGTAGCAATGGTAGTACCAGTGGCAGTAGGTGTAGCAGTAGCAGTAGTAGTAGTAGTTGGAGGAGAATTTTGTAGTATATAGTAGGAATGGTAGTAGTAGTAGTAGTAGTAGTAGTAGTAGGAGTTGTAGTAGTAGTAGTAGTAGTAGTAGTATTAGTTGTAGTAGTAGTAGTCGTAGTAGTAGTAGTAGTAGTAGTAGTAGTAGTAGTAGTAGTAGTAGTAGTAGTAGGATTAGCAGCACCAGTAGCAGTAGTAGTAGCTATAGCAGTAGCAGCAGTTGTAGTAGTTGGTGGAGGAGGAGGAGTAGTACGAATTGGAGTAGGAGTAGGATTAGTAGTAGTAGGTGTATTAGTTATAGGATTATTAGTAGTAGTAGTTGGATTAGAAGTAGTAGTAGGACTTGGAGGAAGTGTAGTAGTAGTAGAAGTTGTTATAGAAGTTGTAGTAGTAGTAGTTAAAGTAGTAGTAGCAGAAGTAGGAGTAGGAGTATTAGTATTAGTAGTAGTAGTAGTAGTTCTAGTAGTAGATGTAGTAGTTGTAATAGAAGTAGCAGCAGCAGCAGTAGTAGTATCATTATTAGTAGTAGTTGCAATAGCTATAGTAGAAGCAACAACAGCAATAATAGTTGCTGTAGCTACAGCCATAGTAGTAGTAGTTGTGGTAGTAGTAGTAGTAGTACTAGTAGGAGTCAGAGTAGCAGTAGTAGAAGTATGAGTCAGAGTAGTAGTTGTAGGAGCAGGATCTAGAGTAGGAGTGGAAGAAGTAGTATTAGTAGTAATAGGAGTATTAATAGTTGTAGTGTAATAGTAGTGGTAGTAATTATACTAGTAAGAGATGTAATAGTTGTTGTAGTAGCAGTAGTAGTAGTAGAAATAGTAGCAATAGTAATAGCAATGGTAGTAATTATACAAGTACTAGTAGTAGTAAAAGCAAAAATAGTAGTAGTTATTGTAGTAGTCATAGTAGTAGTAGTAGGAGTTGGTTAGGAGTAGTAGTATGAGTTAGAGTAGTAGTAGTGGTAGGAGGAGGAGTAGTAGTAGCACTACAGATATGAGTATGTGTGGTACTAGGGAAAGTACCAATTGCAGTAGTCAAAGTAGGCATAGTAGTAGTTGTAGTAATAGCGATAATAGTAGTAATAGTAGTAGTGGTAGTAGTAATAGTAGTAGCTAATATTGTAGTTGTGGTTGTAGTAGTAGGAGTAGCAGTCGCAGTAGTAGGAGTAGTAGTAGCTGTAGTAGTAGCAGTAGTATTAGTAGTAGAAGCATTATTAGTAATAGTCATTATCGTAGTAGTATTAGTAGTGTTAATAGTAGCTATGGTGGCTATAGTAGTAGTTGCAGAAGTAGTGGTAGTACTTGTAGTAGCAGTAGAAGTAGTGGTGGTGGTGGTGGTGGTGGTAGTAGTAGTAGTAGTACCAGTAGTAGCAGTAGTAGCGGTAATAATAGTAGCAGATGCAGTAGTAGTAGTAGTAATGGTCGTGAAAGTAGTAGAAGTAGTACTAGTAGTAGTAGTAATAGAAGTCGTGGTAGCGAAAGGAGTAGCAGTAATAATAGGAGCAGTAGTAGTGGTATCAGTAGAAGTAGTAGTAGTAGTAGTGCAGTAGCAGTAGCAACCATAGTTAAGGTAATAGTAGTAGCTGTTGCAGTAGTCGCACCTGTAGTAATTGCAGGTGTAGTAGTTGCAGTAGTGATAGTAATACTAGCAGTAAAAGTTATAGTAGTTGTAGCAGTAGTAGGAAGAGGAGGAGGAGTCGTAGTAGCAGCAGTAGCAGCAGTAGTACTAGTAGTAGTTATTGTAGTAGTAGCAACTATTGTCGTAGTATTGGAAGTAGTAGTAGAAGTTGTAGTAGTAGCAGCAGCAATAGTTGTGGTACAACTAGTAGTAGTAGCGAAAGTAGTAGCAGTAGTAGCAATAGTAGAGCAATAGTAGCAATTGCAGAAGTAGTAGTAGTAGTAGTACTACAAGTAGTAGCACAAGTAGTACCAGTAGAAGTTAAGGTAGTAGTTGCAGAAGTAGTAGGGGAAGTGGCAGGAGTAGTAGCAGTAGCTACAGTAGTAGTTGTTGTAGTAAGAATAGTAATAGTTGTAGTAATAGTTGTAATAGTGGTAGTACTAGTTGCAGTAGTAGTAGTAGTAGTAGTACTAGTAGTAGATCTTGAGGTACTAGTAGGAGCTATAGTAGTAGTACTAGCAGCAGCAGCAGTAGTAGTAGTAGTACCAGTAGTACCAGTAGTAGTTGTGATTGTATGAGTAGTAACACAAGTCACAATAATAGTAGTAGTAGTAGTAGTAGAACAGAAGTGGCAGCGGTAGTAGGAGTTGTTGTACTAGTATAAGTGATAGTAGTAGTAGAAGCCTTAGTAGTTGTAGTAGTAGTTGTAGTAGTAATAGTAGTAGTAGTAATAGTAGGCATAATGGTAGTAGTAGCAGCAACAACAGCTGCAGCAACAATGGTAGTAGTAGTAGTAGAAGTACGAGTAATAGTACTGGCTATCGTAATAGTAGTAGTTGTTGTTGTTGTTGTAATAGTAGTAGTAGTAGCTGCAGCAGCAGCAGCAGCAGCAGCAGCAGTAGTAGTAGTAGTAGTAGTAGTAGTAGTAGTAGTAGTAGTAGTGTTGGTTGCCGCAGTGGTAAAAGTAGTAGTTGTAGTGGCGACAGCTGTAGTAGTGGTGGTAGCTCTAGTAGGAAAAGTAGGAGTAGGAAAAGTAGTAGAAGTAGAAGTAGCAGTAGCAGAAGAAGCAGAAGTGGAAGAAGTAGCAGTTGAAGTAGTAGTAGAAGCAATAGTAGTAGTAAAAGTGGTGGTCGTAGTAGTAGCATCCATAGTGTCAACAGTACTTGATTAGTAGTAGTAGTAGTAATAGTAGTAGCAGCAAAAGTAGTAGTAGTAGTAATAGTAGTATTAGTTGAAGTAGTAGTTATAATTATAGTAGTACTACTAGTTTTAGTCGTAACTGAATTAGTCATAGTAGTAGTAGAACTAGCAGTTGTTGTTGTAATAGAATTAGTAGTAATAGTAGTAGTAGTAGCAGTTGTTGTATTAGTAGTAGGACTAGTAGTCAAAGTAGTAGCAGTAGTAGTAGATGAAGTCGTAGTAGTAGTAGTAGTAGTTGTTGTTGTTGTTGTTGTAGGAGTAGAGTAGTATTAGTAGTAGTAGTAGTAGCTATAGCAGGAGTAGGAGTAGGAGTAGGAGTAGTTGTAGGAGTCATTGTAATTAGAGTAGTGATAGTACTAGTAGTAGTAGTTGTTGTAGCAACTACAGCAAATGCAGTAGTTGTAGTAGTAGTCGTCGAGGTAGTGGCAGTGGTAGTATTAATAGCAATTGGAGTAGTTGTAGTATTAGGTGTAACAATAATAATAGTAATAGCAGTAGTGTAGGAGAAGCAGTAGAAGTAGATGTAGTAGCAACTGTCGTAGTAGGAGCTATAGTAGTAGTAGTAGTAGAAGTAGTAGCAGAAGTTGTAGTGGTATTTGTTGTAGTAGCAGTAGGAGAGGTAGTAGTAGTAGGAGGAGGAGTAGGAGGAGGAGGAGGATGAAGAGGATGTGTAGTAGCAACAACTGCAGTAGTAATTGTTGTTGTAGTAGTAGTTGTGATGGTAGTAGTAGTAGTAATTGTTGTAGTAATAGTAGTAGTAGTAATTGTAGTAGTAATAGTAGTAGTAGTAGTAGTAGTAGTAGTAGTTGGTGTAGTAGTACTACTACTACTAGTAGTCATAGTAGTAGTACTAGTAGTAATCATAGTAGTAGTAGTAGTAGAAGTTGTAGCGGTACTAGTTGCGATAGTAGTAATAGTAGTAGGAGTAGTAGTAGTGCTGGAAGAGTTGAAGTAGTAGCAGCTGTTGGAGTAGTAGTAGTATTATTTGGTGTAACAGTAGTAGTATTGTTAGTGGTAATAATTGTAGTTGTAGGAGTAGTAGTGGTACTTGTAGAAGTAGTTGTAGTAGTAGTGTAGTAGTAGCAGCAGTAGTAGTAATTGTAATAGCAGTAGTGGTAGTAGTAGAAGTATTAGTGGTCATTGAAGTTGTAGCAGTTGTGGTAGTCGTAGAAGCGGTAGTATAGGTCATAGTAGTAATAGAAGTAGTAATGGTGGTGGTCATAGTAGTCATAGTAGTAGTGGTAGCAGTGGTCATTGTAGTAGTAGCTATAGTAGAAGTAGTAGTAATAGTATTAGTAGAAGTATTATTATTATTATTGTTATTATTATTAGCAGTAGTTATAGTAGTAGTAGTTGTTGTTGTTGTTGTAGTAGTAGTAGCAGTTGTTGTAGTTGTTGTTGTTGTTGTAATAGTAGCAGTAAGAGGCAGTAGCAGTAGTAGTTGTAGTCGTAGTTTTAATAGTAGTTGTAGTACTTGTTGAAGTAGTGATAGAAGTAGTAGTAGTAGCAGTAGTAGAAGTAGTAGTTGTAATAGTTGTAGTTATAATAGTAGTAATAGCTGTATCAGTAGTAGTAGTAGTACTAGTTGTAGTAGGAGTAGGAGTAGGAGTAGAAGTACAAGGAGTAGTAGTTGTTGTTGTTGTTGCTGTTGTAGTAGTAGTATTAGTGGTAGTAGGAGTCGTAGTAGCAATAGTGGGAGTGGGAGTAGAAGTACAAGTAGGAGTAGTTGTAGGAGTCGTAATAGTTGTAGTGAGAGTAGTAGTGGTGGTACTAGTAGTAGTAGTTGTTGTAGTAGTAGGAGTGGGAGTAGGAGTACTAGAAGTAGTTCTAGTACTAGTCGTTATAGAAACTTCAGCAGATGCAATAGTAGCAGTAGTAGTAGCAGTAGCAGTAGTAACAGGAGTAGTAATAGTATTAGAAGTAAAAATAATAATAGTAGTAGTAGTAGCAGTTGTAGTAGTAGTTGTTCTAGTAGTAGCAACAGTCATACTAGGAGCTATAGTAGTTGTAGTTGTAGTAGGAGTTGCAGCAGTTGGAATAGGAGGAGTAGTAGTACTTGTAGTTGCAGTAGTGGTTGAAATAGAAGTAGTACCAGAAGTAGGAGGAGGAGGAGGACGAGGAGGAGGAGGAGTAGTAGTAGTTGTTGTAGAATTTGTAGAATTAATAGTAGTAGGAGTAATAGTAGTATTAGTATTAGTAATAGTAGTAGTAGTATTAGTAATAGTAGTAGTAGTAGTAGTAGTAGTAGTAGTAGTAGCAGCAGCAGTAGTTGTAGTACTAGTAGTTGTAGTAGTACGAGTAGTTGCTGTAGTAGTAGTAGCCATCGTAGTAGTAGTAATTGTAGTAGTAGCAATAGTAATCGTTGTAGTAGTAGTAGTAGCAGCAGCAGTAGCAGCAGCAGTAGTACTAGTACTAGTTGTAGTACTAGTAGTAGTAGGAGTAGTTGTAGTAGTAGTAGTAGTTGTTGTTGTAGTAGTAGTTGTTGTTGTAGTAGTATTAGTAGCAGTAGTAGTAGTTGTGGTTGTTGTAGTAGGAGTAGCAATAGTAATAGTGTTAGTAATAGTAGTAGTAGTAGTAGTAGTAGTAGTAGTAATAATAATAATAGTAGTAGTAGTAGCAGTAGCAGTCGTAGTAGTAGTAGTAGTAGTAGTAGTAGTAGTAGTAGTAGTAATAATAGTAGTAGTAGTAGTAGTAGTAGCTGTAGTAGTAATAGTAGTAGTAGCAGCAGTAGTAATAGTCGTACTAAAAGTTGTAGTACTAGTAGTGGTAGAAGTAGCAGCAGCAATAGTAGTGGTAGTAGTAGTAATTGTTGTTGTTGTTATTGTTGTAGTATTAGTAGTGAAGTACTAGTAGTAGTAGTAATAGTAGTTGTTGTTGT
>RXID01011561.1:0-16112 GCA_005019695.1 Trichopus zeylanicus subsp. travancoricus
CTTCTACTCCTACTACTACCTCCATAACTTCTCGTAGTACTACTATTGCAACTTGTACTAGTACTACTTCTGCTTCTACTACTACTGCTACTATTAGCACTACTGCTACTCCTAATGCTACTATGCCTACTACAGCTACAACCGGTACCACCGCTACTACTGCTACTACTACTACTAGCACTACTACTTCTACTACTACTACTACTACTGTTACTGCTGCAACTACTTCAACGGCTACTACGGCTACTACAACTACTATTGCTACTATTTCTACTACTACTGCTACTACTACAACTATTACTAGTGCTACAACTATAGCTACAACAACTACGACTATTGCTACTACTACTACTACTATGACTATTACTGTTGCTACTACTACTACTACTACTACTACTACTACTACAACAACAACAACAACAGCTACTACAACAACAACTACTTCTATTACTACTACTGCTATTGCTACCGCTGCTGCTGCTCCACTACTACTTCGACTACTGCTACAACTATTACGGCTACTACTTAGGCTACTACTAATGCTACTACTACTTCTGCTACTACTACTACTTCCCCTACCACAACTATTACTGCTACTACAGCTCCTGCTCCTACTACTGCTGCTGCGACTACTACTACTACTTCTGCTACAACAATAACTACTACTACCCCAACTACTAAAACTACTACTACTACTACTTCTACTGCTCCTACTACTGCTACTACTGCTACTACTAATACTATTTCTACTACTACTACTACTACTTCCACTACTACTGCTCATGCTACTACAGCTACTACTGCTACTACCACTACTACTACTACTACTATAACTACTATTTCAACTACTACTACAACTACGACTACTAGGACTACTACTTCTACTACTACTACTACTACAACTGTTACTGGTATTTCTCGTACTACTACACCTACTACTACTACTATAGCTCCTGCTACTACATCTACTACTACTACTCCAACTACTACTACAACTACTACTGCTACAAATACTACTACTACAACTACTAGTACTGCTGCTTCTCCGTCTACTACTACTTTTGCTACTAGAACAAGTGCAACTCCTACTCCTACTCCTACTCCTACTACTACTACTACTACTACTACTACTACTACTACTACTACTACTACTACTACTACTACTACTACTACTACTACTACTACTATTACTACTACTACTACTACTACTACTACTGTCGTGGCTACAATAGCTACTACTACTACTGCTGCTACTATTACTACTACAAATACTGCCACTACTACTACTTCTACTTCTACAACTATGGCTACTATTACTGCTTCTACGGCTACTACAACTTCTCCTATTACTACTACTACTGTTACTACGATAGATACTACTACTAATACTACTACTACTACGGCTACGATAGCTGCTACAACTACCCCAACTAGTAAAAATTCTATTTCTGCTACTGCTGCTGCTGCTATTATTGTTACTACTATTACAACTGTGACAATAGCCACTACGACTACTACTAATATTACTACTACTGCTGCCGCACCTGCTTCTATAGCTTCTACTGCTACTGCTGCTACAACTACTGCTACTACTACTGCTACTACTACTATTACTACTACCACTACTACTATTATTTCTGCTACTACTACTACTACTATTATTTTTTGAGCTACTACTACTATGACTACTACAGCTACTGGTACTACTGCGGCTGCTGCTACTATTTCTGGTATTTCTCCTTTTATTATGACTACAACTACTGCAACAAGAACTACTACAACTACAACTGCTACTACTACTGCTACTAGTACTACTACTTCTTCAACTACTATTGCTACTGCTACTATTTCTTCTACTCTTGCTGCTACTATTACTACTACTACTCTAGCTTCTACTACTACCTACTACTACAATTATTTTTAGATATAATACGACTACCACTGCTGCTACTACTACTAATACTACTGTAACTACGACTGCTACTCCTACTACTAATGCTCATGCTCCTATTGTTAGTACTACTTCCCATACCATAACTAGTATTGTTGCTACTGTTACTACTACGACTACTACTACTATCACTACTACTAATGCTGCTCCAGCTACTACAACTACTGCAACTACTACTCCTATTGCTACTACTACTACTACTACAGCTGCTCTTGATACTACTACTATTCCTCCTCCTACAACTACTGCTACAACCACTACTGCTACTACTGATAATCGTACTTCTCCTACTACTACTACTACAAGTACTACGATAGCTAGTACTACTACTGCTACATCTTCTACAATAATAACCACTACTACCCCAACTACTAAAACTAATACTACTACTGTTGCTCCAACTACTACTGCTAGTACTGCCACTACTGCTATTATCGCTACTACTACAACTTCTACTACTACTACGACTACTACTACTTCAACTGCTACTGCTCCTCCTGCTACTGCTTTTTTTTACTACGACTACTACTACGACTACTACTATGACTACTACTACTGCTACTATTATTTGTATTTCTCCAACTATTACAACTACTGCTTCTACTACTGCTATTGCTTCTGCTACAACTACTACTACTCCAACTGCTACTACGACTACTACTACAACTACTGCTACTCCTGCTACTACAACTACTGCTACTGCTACTACAGCTAATACTACTATTGCTGCTCCTACAACTATTGCTACTGCTCGTACTACAATTACTACTACTGCTGATCCAACTACTCCAACTACTACTACTCCTGCTACTTCTACTACTAATACGACTACTACTGCTCCTTTTACTACTACTGCTACTATTATTTTTACTAATAATACTTCGACTACTATTAATACTACTAATGTTACTGCTACTGCTACTACTGTTGCTGCTACTTGTACTAATACCACTTTTGCAACTACTACGGCTGCTATGACTACTACTACTATTGCTACTAATACTATTACTGCTACTATTGCGATTACTACTACTACCTCGACTTCTACTACTATTGCTAACACTAATATGAGTACTACTACTAGTACTATTGCTATTTCTACTACTGCTGCTACTGCTTCTCCTCCTCCTACTACTACTTCTACTCCAACAACTACTACTACTGCCACTACTACTACTACTTCTGCTGCTATTGCTGCTACTACAGCTACTACTGCTACACTACAACTACTGCAACTTCTGCTACCACTACTACTACTGTTACAACCACTATGTATACTACTTCCCCTACACCTACTACTACTGCTCTGGCTACTACTACTACTCTTCCTAATTCTACAACTACTGCAACCACTACTGCTACTCGAAACACTACTCCTACTACTTCTACTATTACTAATTCTATTACTAAAGCTTTTGCTACTATCGCTATTACAACAACAACAACTACTGCTCCTATTATTAGTACTACAACTACTATACCTACTGCTAATACTGCCATTACTACTGCCAGTACTCCTACTACTTCAACAATCACTACTGTTGCTATTGCTACTCCTATTATAGCTACTACAACTACGGCTACTACTATACCAATTATAACTACTGCTTATGCTACTAGTGCTACTGCTACTACTTCTACTCCTAGTACGGCTGCTACAACAACAACAACAACTACAACTACCACTACAACTACTGCAGCTGCTACTGCTACTACTACTATTTCTGCTACTACTCCTACTACAACTACTACTACTTCTGCTACTACAACTACTGCTACTGCTACATCTACTACAACTACTGATGTTGCTGCTGCAACTTCTACTACTTCTACTATCACAACTACTACAACCATTGCTACTTCTGCTATAACTGCTATAGCTAATACTACTTCTCCTATTACTATTGCTAAAACTACTTCTGCTCCTCCTACATCTACTTCTACTAATACTACTACTACTACTGCTTCTACCACTACAACTATTACAACTACAACTACTACCTCTCCATCTACTACTACTACAGCTACTACTTCTACTACTACACTAATACTACAACTACTACTACAACTATGCTAATACTACTGCTACTACTCCTACTGTAATAATCGCTGTAACTAATGCAACTACTACTGCTTCTGCCACTACTATTGCTACAACTTCTACTACTATTATGGCTATTACTACTAATACTACTACTACTTGTGCTACTTGGGGTACCACTAATATTTCTCCAACCACTGTACCTACTACTACTACTACTATTTCTATGAGTCCTAGTGCAACTAATAGGATTGCTACTACAATTGTTACAATTATTTCTACTCTACTTCTACCACTACTACTACTACTACTACTATTACTACTTCTGCTACAACAACTACGACTACTACTACTGCCACTACGACTACTACTTATACCAATACTAGGCCTGTAACAACTACTACAACTGCGTCTACTGTTAGAACAACCACTACTACAACAACCACTATTGCTACATATCTCCTACTACTACAACTACTACTATAGCTACTGCTACTACTGCTATTACCCGTATAACTACTACTGCTACTACTACTACATCTACTACGATTACTATAGCTGCTGCTACTTCTGGTACAACTACTATGCTACTACTGCTACTACTACTATGACTACTACAACAACTACTGCCACTACTACAACAACAACAATAACTACCACTGTTTCTACAACTACTACAGCTTGTACTACTACTCCAACTCCTACTAATGCTATTACTACTATTGCAACTACTACTACTACTACAATAACAACAACAACAACTATTGCTACTACTACTGCTGCTACTACAACAACTTCTACTGCCACTGCTACATCTTCTACTACTACAACTACTGCTACTAGCAATGCTACCCCCCCTATTATGACAACAGCTACTACTATGATAGCTACAACAATAACTACTACTACTACAACAACTACTCTGACTACTACTACTATTGCTACTATAGCTACTATTGCTACCACAACTGCTAAAACAACTTCTACTACCACAACTACAACTACTACTACAAATGTTACTGCGGCTATTGCTATTACCGCTACTACTACTACTATTATTGCAATAGCTACTACAAATGCTACAACAACAACTACTACTACTATGACCACTACTACTACTATGACTATTACTACTACTATTCCTACTACTACCACTACTACTACTACTACTACTACTACTACTATTACTACTACTGTTACTAAAACTTCTACTAATACTACTGCTACTATTGCAACCATGGCTGCAAATACTACTGCTACTAATACAACTGCTAATAGTGTTGCTACTACTACTGCAACTACTGCTACTGCTACTAATACTAGTTTTCCTTCAACTACTGTGACTGCTACTATTACTGCTACTACTTCTATTATTGCTACTACAACTACTACTACTACTACTACTACTACCAGTACTTCCACTGCTACTACTGCAAGTACTGCTACTACTACTACTACTTCTGCTACTACTACTGCTACCACTACTTCGACTACTACTATTGCTATAACTGCTACAACAATTACCACTAATCCTACTACTACTGTTGCTACTGCTCCAACTAATGCTAGTGTTGCTAATGCTACAACAACTACTACAAGTTGTGCTAGTACTACTACTGCTACTACTACTACAACAATAATAACTACTACAACAACAACTACTACTACTGCTACTACTATTACTACTCCAACTAATGCTAATGATACTACTACTACTATTACTACTCCTACTACTACTACTACTACTATTATTGCTACTATTGTTGCTTCTACTACTACTGATACGACTGCTACTACTAGCACTACAACTACTATTACTACAATAATTGCTACAACTAATATAGCTACTACTTCTCTTGCTACTGCTACTGCTACTACTTCTGCTATTGCTACTACTACTGATGCTGCTATTACTACAACTGCTACTACTACTATTACAACGACGACTACGACTACTACCACCACTTCTACAATAGCTACTACTATTCCCACTATTGCTACTGCTGCTACAACTACTTTAACTACTATTACAACAACTACTACTACTGCTATTGTGGCTATGACTGCTCCTGCTACTACAACTACTAGTTCTGCTACTACTAAGACGACACCTAGTACTATTGCTACTACTTCCACTACTGCTACTGCTACTACAGCTACTAGACCTACTACTAATGCTACTAATGTTCTTGCTGCTACTACTATTCCTACTACTGCTACTGCTACTACTGTCACTCCTAGTTCTAAGCCTACTTCCACTATTACGAGTACCACTACTGCTACTACCACTATTGGAACTACTGTGACTTTTGCTACTGCTACTACTACTATTACTACTACTACCACCACCAATGCATCTACTGCTACTGCTACTACAACTACTGATACTACTACTACTACTTATGCTACTACTATTACTACTAGAACTACTACTATAACCTCTGCTACCACTGCTACTGCTGCTACTACTAGCACTATTACAGCTACTGCTACTACTACTACTACTACTACTACCACTACTCCTATTACTACCTCTACTACAACTGCTACTCCTATTACTGCTACTACTGTGGCTTCAGCTACTACTACTACTACTCCTTCCACACCTTCTACTGCTACTAATACTTCCATTACTTCTCATAGTACTACTATTGCAGCTTCTGCTACTACTACGTCTACTACTACTACTACTACTACTAGTTCTACTAGCACTGCTACTACTCCTAATCCTCCTACGCCTACTACAGCTACAACTAGTGCCACTGCTACTACTGCTACTACTACTACTAACACTACTTCTACTACTACTACTACTACTGCTGCTGCTAATGTTGCAACTGCTTGAACTACTACTACGGCTACTACCACTACTACTGCTACTACAGCTACTATTGCACTACAATTGCTACTACTGCAACAATTACTAGTGCTACAACTATAGCTAAAACAACTATGGCTACTGTTACTACTACTACTACTGCTACCACTACTATTGCTGTGACAACAACTACTACTAGAACAGCTACTACTACTACTACTACAACTACTACTACTACTATTGCAACTGCTACTATAGCTGCTACTACTCCGCTACTACTTCTACAACTACTACAACTACTACTGCTCCTATTGCTCTTACTACTATTGCTACTACTGCTTCTGCTGCTATTACTACTTCCCTTAGCACGACTACTACTGCTACTGCTCTTGGTACTACTACTATAGCCGCTATTACGCATACTACTACTACTACTCCAACTGCCACTATTACTACTATTGCTGCGACTACTACTACTTCTCCCACAGTACTGCTACTAGTGCTACGATGGCTACTACTACTACTACTTCAGCTACAATAATAACTACTACTACCCCAACAACTAAAACTAGCACTAATGCTACTACTAATACTATTGCTACAACTTCTAGTACCGCTACTGCTAGTGCTACTTCCACTACTGTTGCTCGTGCCACTGCAACTACTACTGCTACTACCACTACTACTACTACTATTTTTACTACAACTATGACTACTAGGACTACTACTTCTACTACTGCTGCTACTACTACTATTACTGGTACTTCTCCTACAACTATGACTACTACTACTACTACTACTGCTACTACTTCTACAAGTACTACTACTACTACTGCAACTGCTCTATAGCTACGACTACTACTGCTACTATTGCTACTACTACTACCTATAGTTGCTACTTCTGCTAATACTACTATTGCTGCTCCTACTACTACTACTACTATTGCACGTGCTATAATTACTACTGCTACTGCTCCTACTACTACTACTACTCCTTCGGCTACTTCAACTACTAATACGACTACTACTGCTCCTTCAACTACTACTATTACAATTATTCTTTCTAATAATACTCCTACTACGACTGCTACTACTATTACTTTAATTACTTCTGCTGCTACTAATATTACACTGCTCCTACTGCTACTGCTACTGCTACCATAGCTACTACTACTACTGCTACTGCTGCCACAGCTACTACTATGACTTTTACAACTTCTATTACTGCTAATACTACTCTAAATACTGCCACTACTGCAACTACTACTCCAATTGCTTCTGCTACTCTTGCTACTAAAACTACTGCTTTAGCTACTACAACTACTACTGCTACTTGCACTACTACTACAACCACTGCTACTGCTACTTCTCCTTCTACTACTACTTTTGAAACTTGAACAAGTGCTACAGCTACTCCTACTCCTGCTACTATTGCTACTATACTACTACCGCGGCTAGAATAACTACTACTACTACTATTGCTGCTGTCGCTGCTGCTCCTACTATTGCTACTACAAAAACTGCTACTACTAATCCTACTTCTACTTCTACTACTACTACTTCTCCTATTACTCCTACTGCTGTTACTACGATAGATACTACTACTATTGCTACTAATACTACTACTACTATGACTACAACAGCTGCTACAACTAACCCAACTACTAAAAATACTATTACCACTACTACTGCTGCTATAGCTATTATTGCTACTACTACTACAATTGCGAAAATAGCCACTACTATTACTACTAATATTACTACTACTGCTGCTGCACCTGCTACTACTGCTACTACTGCTATTGCTACTATGACTACTACTACTACTACTACCACTACTACTACTATTACTACTACCACTACTAATATTACTACTGCTACTACTACTATTACTATTATTTCAGCTACTACTAGTACGACTACTATGACTACTGGTACTACTGCTATTAAGACTACAACTACTACTACTACAACAACTACTACTCCAACTGCTACTACTTCTCCAATTACTATTTCCACTACTAATATTTCTTCCACTCCTACTACCACTATTACTACTACTACACAAGCTTCTACTACTACTTCAATTATCTTTAGATATAATACTACTATTGCTGCTGCTATTACTGCTGCTACTACTGTAATTGTGACTTCTACTCCTACTACTAATGCTCATGCTTCTACTGCTAGTACTACTTCCCCTACCACTAGTGGTACTTTGCTACTATTACTACTATAACAGCTACTACTATCACTACTAATAATACTTATCCAACTATTGCAACTACTGCAACTACTACTCCTATTGCTACTACTGCTACTACTAATACTACTGCTTTTGCTACTACTACTACTTCTACTCATACTAGTACTACGATAGCTAGTACTACTAGTACTACTTCTACAATAATACCTACTACTACCTCAACTACTAGAACTATTACTACTACTACTGCAGGTACTACTACTGCTAGTACTACGACTACTACCATTATCACTATTACTAATACTGCAACTTCTACTATTGCTACTATTACTACTACTTACACTACTACAGCTCCTACAGCTACTGCTATTTTCACTTCCATCACTACTACTATGACTACTATTGCTATTATTACTGCAACTGCTACTATTATTGGTGCTACCACTACTTCTACAACTACTTCTACTACTGATTCTGCTGTTGCTGCTACTACTACTACTACTCCAACTGCTACTACGGCTACTATTACAACTAGTACTACTCCAACTGCTAGTACTGCTACTACAACAACAACTACTACTATGACTACCACTCTACGACAACAAATACTACTACTCCTACAACTCCTCCTGCTACTACTACTAATACTACTAATACTACTATCGATACTACAACTACTGCCACTACTACTACTACTACTACTACTCCTACTCCTCCTGCTACTACTACTAGAAATACTACTGCTACTGCTAAATCTACTTCAACTATTACTACTACAACTAGAAATACTACTACTACTACTACTTCTACTACTACTACTACTCCTACAACTCCTCCTGCTACTACTACTAGTGCTACTTTTACTATTAGTGCTACTAATACTACTATCGCTACTACTCCTACTACTACTACTACTACTACTACTATCTACTACTACTACTACTATTGCTACTACTACTACTACTACTCCTGCTACTACTACTACTACTACTACTACTACTACTGTTACTACTACTACTACTACTACTACTACTACTACTACTACTGCTACTGCTACTACTCCTGCTACTACTCCTGCTACTACAACTATAAATACAACTACTACTACTAATATTACTATCGCTACTACAGCTACTACTGCTACTACTCCTCCTCCTCCTACTACTACTACTATAAATACTACTACTACTACTAATACTACTATCGCTACTACAGCTACTACTTCTACGACTTCTACAACTTCTACTACCACTCCTACCATTACTACCACTTCTACTACTACTACTACCACCACAACAACTACTACCACCATTACACCTACTACTACTGCCACTACTACTAGTACTACAACAACTATAACATCGACTACTACTACTACTACTATGGCTCCTGCTCCTAGTACTACTACTACCAATACAACTACTACTACTATTACTACTCCTACCGCTAAGACTCAAACTACTGCTACTACAATTAGTATTGCTATTGGTACAACTACTACTACAACAACTACAACTACTCCTACTACTGCTACTAACAACAACTACTACTACTCCTACTACTACCACTTCTATTGCTACAACTGCTACTTCTACTTCTTTTACTATTACCAAGGCTACTACTACTGCTCCAGCTCCTATTGCAACTAATATTACTACCACTACTACTGCTCCTACTTCTATGATAACTACTAGTACTGCTACTCCTACTAATAGTTTTGCCACTAATAGTAGTTATAGTAGTAGATGTAGTAGTAGGAGTAGCAGTAGAAGTAGGAGTGGGAGTAGTAGTAGTAATAATAATAATACTAGCAGTAGTACCAGTGGTAGTAGTAGTAGTACCAGTGCTAGTAGTAGTAGTAATAGTAGAATAGTAGTAGTAGTAGTAGTGGTAGTAGCAGCAATAATAGTTGCCATAGTAGCTACTCCTATGACTACTACACTATTCGTCCTACTAATACTACTACTACTATTAGTACTACTACTGTTGTTGCTGCTACTGCTACTACTACTACTACTACAACAACTATGACTATGACAAGTTGTAGTAGTAGCAGTTGAAGTAGCAGCAGCAGCAGCAGCAGTAGTAGTAGTAGCAGTAGCAGTTGAAGCAAAAGTAAGAGTTGTAGGTGTAGGATTTGTAGTAGTGATAGTAGTAGTAATAGTAGTTGTTGTACTAGTAATAGTTGTTGTTGTAGCAGCAGTAGCGATAATAGTAGCAGCAATAATAGTAGTAGCAGAAGTAGTAGCAGTAGTACTAGTAGTAGTAGTAGTAATAGTAGAAGTAGTCACAGTAGTAGTTGCACTAGTAGTAGTTGTCGAAGGTGCAATAGGAATAGTAATATTACTAGCAACAGTAATAGCAGTAGTTCTTGCTCTAGTAGTATTAGTAGTAGTAGAGCACTAGTAGCAGTAGTAGTAGTAGTAGCAGCAGTAGTTGTTGTAGTAGCTGTCATAGTAGTAGTAATAGTAATAGTAACAGTAGCCGTATTAGTTGTTCCAGCTACAACAACAGTAGTAGAAGCAACAATAGTAGTAATAGCAGCAGTAGTAGTAGTAGCGATAATAGTAGTAGCAATAGGAGAAGTAGTAGTAGTAGAAGTAGTAGTAGTAGTAATAGTCATAATAGCAACTGCAACAATAGCAATAGTAGTAGTAGTAATAGTAGTAGTAGCAATGGAAGTAGCACTACTAGTAGCAGTTGTAGTAGTAGTGGAAGTAATAGTAGTAGTAGTTGTTGTTGTTGTTGTAGTAGTAGTAGTAATAGTAGCAGTCGTAGTTGTGGTAGTAGTGGGAGTAGTAGTAGGAATATGTATAGGAGAAGGAATAGTAGTTGGAATAGTAGCACTAGTAGTAGTAGTAGGAGGAGGAGTAGTAATAGTAGTAGTCGTTGTTGTACTAGGCGTATCAGTAGCGGTAGTAGAAGTCATAGTAGTAGTAGTAGGAGGAGTAGTAGTAGTAGTTGTTGTTACTTTTCTAATAGTAGTTGTAGTAGTAATAGTGGCTGCAAGAGTAGTAGTTGTAGTAGTAGTGGTAGTAGTAGTCATAGTAGTAGTAGTTGTTGTTATTGTACTAGTCGTAGTAATATTTGTAATAGTAGATGCAATAGTGACACTAGTAGTAGGTGTACTAGTAGTAGTAGTAGTATGTAGTAGTAGTAGTAGTAGTAGTAGTAGTAGTATAGTAGTAGTTGTTGTTGTTGTACTAGTAGTAGCAATCATAGTAGTAAAAGTCATAGTAGTAATAATTATAGAAGTATTTGTTCGAGCAGAAGTAGAAATAGTAGCAGATATTGTAGCAGAAGTAATAGCAATACCACTAGTAGTAGTGGTAGTGATAGTTGCAGTAGTAGTAGTAGTAGTAGTACTAGCAGTAGTAGGAGTAGTAGTAGCCATAGAAGAGGTAGTAGAAGTCATAGTAAAAAAGTAGCAGTAGTAGTAGTAGTAGCAATAGGAGTAGTGGTAGTTGTAGTTGTAGTTGTAGTTGTTGTAGTAGTAGTAGTAGTAGTTGTAGCCATAGCAAGAGCAGCAACAGTAGTAGTTGCAGCAGTAGTAGCAGTTGTAGAAGTAGTAGAAGTAGCAGTGATAGTAGTAGTAGTAATAGTAGTAGTAGTAGTAATAGTAGTAGTAGTAGTAGTAGTAGTAGTAGTAGTAGTAGAGGAGGAGGTGGAGGAGGAGTAGTGGTAATAGGAGGAGTAGAAGTAGTAGTAGTAGTAGTGGTGGTAATAGTAGGAGGAGGAGGAGTAGTTGTGGTAATAGGAGTAGTAGAAGTAGTAGCCGCAACAACAGTAGTAAGAATAGTAGTTGTTGTTGTTGTATTAGTAGTTGTAGTAGTAGTAGTAGTAGTAGTAGTAGTAGTAGTAGTAGTAGTAGTAGGAGCAGCAGTAGTAGTAGTAGTAGTAGTAGTAGCAGTAGTAGAAGTAGTAGTAGTAGTAAGAGTAGAGTAGTAGTAGTACTAGTAGTATTAGTAGTAGTAATAGTAGTAGTTGTTGGAGTAGTAGTGGTGCTAATAGTAATCGTTGTAGTAGTAGTATCGTACTAGTAGCAATAGTAGTCGTAGTAGTGGGATTAGCAGTAGCAGGAGTAGCAATAGTATTAGTTGTAGTAGTAGTAGCAGAAGTCGTAGCAGCAGTAGCAGTAATAGCAGTTGTAGTAGTAGTAGCAGCAGCAGTAGTAGCAGTAGTAGTTGTTGTTGTTGTAGTAGTAGTAGATGTAGTAGTAATATTAGTAGTAGTAGTAGTAGTGCTAGTAGTAGTTGGAGGAGGAGGAGGAGGGGGAGCCGCAGCACTAGTATTTGTAGCAGCAGCAGTACTAGTAGTTGTTGTAGAGGTAAAAGTAGTAGTTGTTGTTGTTGCATAGTAGTAGTAGTTATAGTAGTAATAAGAGTAGAGTAGTAGTAGTAGTAGTAGTAGTAGTAGTAGTAGTAGCAGTAGTAATAATGGTAGTTGTTATAGTAGTATTAGTGCTAATAGTAATCGTTGTAGTAGTAGTATAGTAGTAGTAGCAGTAGTAGTTGTAGTAGTGGGAGTAGCAGTAGCAAGAGTAGCAGTAGTATTAGTTGTAGTAGTAGTAGTAGAAGTCGTAGCAGCAGCAGCAGTAGTAGCAGCAGCAGTAGTAGTAGTAGTTGTAGTTGTTGTTGTTGTAGTAGTAGTAGTAATAGTAGTACTAGTAGTAGTAGTAGTAGTAGTGCTAGTAGTAGTAGTAGGAGGTGGAGTAGGGGGAGGGGGAGCCGCAACACTAGTAGTTGTAGCAGCTGTAGTAGGAGTAGTTGTCGTAGAGGTAAAAGTAGTAGTAGTTGTTGTCATAGTAGTAGTAGTTGTAGTAGTTGTAGTTGTAGTAGTAGTAGTTGTAGTAGTGGGAGTAGAAGTAGGAATATGTGTAGGTGAAGGAATAGTAGTAGGAGTAGTAGTATAAGTAGTAGTAGGAGTAGGAGTTGTAATATTAGTAGTAGTAGGAGGAGGAGGAGCATTTGCGGTAGTAGAAGTCGTAGTAGTAGCAGTAGCAGGAGTAGTAGTAGTTGTGGTTGTTGTGGTGGTAGTAGTAGTAGTAACAGTTGTTGTAGGAGTAGCAGTTGTAGTAGTAGTTGTACTAGTAGTCCTAGTAGTAGTAGTAATAGTTGTATTAGTAGTAGTCGTAGTTGAACTAGTACTAGTAGGAGCAGGAAGAGTATTACTCATAGTAGTAGTAGCAGTTGTAGTTGTAGTAGTAGCATCAGTACTAGTAGTAGTTGTAGTAATAGTCGCTGTAGCAGTAATTGTAGTAGTATTAGTTGGTATAGCAGTTGTAGTAGTAGTACTGGTAGTAGTAGAAATAATTGTAGAAGTAGTTGTTGTTGTTGTAGTAGTAGTAGTAGTACTAGCAAAAGTAGTAGTAGTAGAAGTTATAGAAGCAGCAGCAGTAGTAGCAATAGTAGTAGTAGTAGTAGCAGCAGTAGCAGTAGCCGTAGCAGTAATAGTAGTAGTTATTATAGTAGTGGTAGAAGTAGTATTAGTAGCAGTAGTAGCAGCAGTAGCCGTAGCAGTAATAGTAGTAGTTATTATAGTAGTGGTAGAAGTAGTATTAGTAGCAGTAGTAGCAGCAGTAGCCGTAGTAGTAATAGTAGTACTAGTTATTATAGTAGTGGTAGAAGTAGTATTAGTAGCAGTAGTAGCAGCAGTAGCAGCAGCAGTAGTAGTAGGAGTGGTAGTAGTAGCAATAGTAGTAGTAGTTGTAGTAGTAGTAGTAGTAGTAGCGGTAGCAGAATTACTACTACTAATCCTGCAACTACTGTGCTACTACTACTGCTACTATTACGCCTACTACTACACTACCACTTCTCCTACTCCTGCTACTACTACTACTACCACTTCTACTACTACTACTACTATTATTACTACTTCTACACCTATTCCTGCTCCAGCAACTACTAGTACTACTCCTACTGCTACTATAGCTACTCCTAATGCTGTTGTTTCTACTGCTACAACTACAACTTCTACTATTGCTACTGCTGCTACGGTAGCTGCTATGTCTGCTCCTACTCCTACTACCACAACTAATGCTACAACTACTTGTCTTAGTACTACTTGTCTAACTACTGCTATCACTACAATTATTATTACTACTACTACTGCTGCTGCTACTCCTGTTGCTGCAACTGCGACTACTACAATTGATACTACTACTACTCCTACGAATACTACTACTACTCTACTACTTCTTCTACTACTACTATTACAACGCTAATGCAACTACAATGACTTCTATGACCACTGCTGCGGCTACTGCTACTACTACTCCTACTACTACTACTATTACTATTAATACTATTACTACTACCAGTACTACTACTACTACAACAACGACTATTGCTATTCCTACTGCTGCTATTACTACTACTGCTACTACTACTGCTGCTATTACTACTGCTACTACTACTAGTACTGATACGACAAGTACTACCATAACAACTGCTACTGCTGCTAATGTTGCGGCTGCAACTCCTACTACTACAACTTCTACGACTCCACCCCCTACTACGTCTACAACTACAACTACCACTACTGCTACTGCATCTACTACTACTACAACAACTACTACTACTCCTGCTGCTCCTATTACAATAGCTACTACTGCTACTATTACTACTACTACAACTACTCCTGCTGCTACTACTACTACAACAACAACTACTACTACTACGACTGTTGCTACTACAACAACTACTACTACTATATCCGTTACTACTAGCACCACTACTATGACTACTACTACTACTAATATTACTACTATTATTGCTACAAGTACTTCTACTAGTACAACAACTACTACTCCTACAACTGGTATTACATCTGTTATTACTAGTACTATTGCTTCTACTACAACTGCTACTACCCCTTCTACTACTACAACTACTGCTACTACTACTCCTCCTCCTTCTACTACTATTAGTTCTGCTATTACTGTAGCTGTTGCTACCACTTCTATGTCTACTCCTACTACTCCAACTACTACTACTACAACTCAGACTGCCACTCCTACTCCAACTCCTACTCCTACTACTGCTACAACAACTACAACTATTGCAACTACTACCACTCCTGCTACAACTGCTATTAC
>RXID01011563.1:0-17500 GCA_005019695.1 Trichopus zeylanicus subsp. travancoricus
ACAGCTGCTACTACTAATGCTACTACTACTGCTACTATTGCTACTACTACTACTTCTACTAATACTACTACTTATGCGGCACCTATCACTAATACTACGGCTACTACTACTATGATTGCAACAGCTACTCCTACTATTACTACTCGTGCTCCTTCTAGTACTGCTACATCTAATACAACTACTACTAATAAGGTGGCTACTACTGTTCCTATCACAACTTCTACTACTACTACGGCTGCAATTACTACAACTACTATGACTTCCACGAATACTATGGCTGCTATGACTACTACTACAACTACTTGTCCTACTACTGCAATAAAAACTACTACTTCTACTACTTGTACTCCTACTACTACTACTGCTACTGCTGCTATCACTAATACTACTACTACTACTGTACTATTACAGCTAATACTACTACTACTACTGTACTATTATAGCTAATACTACTACTACTACAACTACAACTACTATTTCTACTATAACTACTACTATAACTACTTCTTCTACTACAGCTACTATTTGTACTATAACTACTACTAGAACTACTTCTTCTACTACAACTATTACTATTGCTACTGCTACTACTAATACTACTACTACAAGTTCAACTCTTGCTACTACTGCTAATATTATAACTACTGTTGCTTCTGCAACTATTGCTACTACTACTACTACTATAATTACTACAACTACTACAACTACTACGGCTGCCATGACTACTACCACTAATAATTCTGCTACTATTGCTACCTCCACTATAATTTCTACTATTACTGAAGCTACTACTACAACTACTATGACTGTTACTACAGCTACTACTGCTATTATCGCTACTAGAACGACAACAACAACAACAACTACTACTAGTACTGCTGCTGCTACTACTATTACTACTACAAGTATTACTACTACTACTCATACTACTATTACTACTACTACTGTTACTACTACAGCAACTAATACTACTACTGCTACCCATACTACTAATACTACTGCTACTGACCCTACTAGTAATATAACTAGTACTCCTACGACTACTGCTTCTGCTACTACAACTGCTACTACTACTCTTACCACTACAACTACTGCTACTATTTCCACTATAGCTACGATAACAACTACTAAATGTACTCCTCCTCCTACTACTACTACTTCAACTATTGCTACTCTAACTGCTACTCCTGCAACTCTACTACTGCTCGTACTACTACTACTACTCCTCCTACTACTACTGTTATTGCTACTTTTGCTACTTCTATGAATGCTGCTACTACAACTCCTACTAATACAGCTCCAACGACTACAACTATTGATACAAGTGCTCCCAATGGTACAGCTACTATGACAACAACTACTACAGCTCCTAATACCATGAATGCTACTACCATAACTACTAAAGCTCCTATTTATACTACCACTACTACCTCAATAGCTAGTATTCATACTCCAACTACTACAGCTACTACTACCACTTCTACTTCTACTGCTGCTATTGTTACTCCTACTTTTAAAACTACTGCTACTACTTTTGTTACTACTCCAACTACTACTACTACTTCTACTACTGCTACTACTACTACTATGGCGGCAACTATTGATTCTCTTAATACTACTTCTACTACTATTGCAACTACTATGACTTCTTCCACTACTTCTCCGACTACTACGAATGCTATGACTACCACAAATACTACAACTACTACTTCTGCTATTACTTCTACGACTACTGCTGCTACTACTATTACAGCAACTTCTGCGATGACTACAACTACTACAACTTGTGCTACAATTGCTACTTCTACTACAACTACAACTACTACTACTTCTACTTCAACTACTGCTACTACTTCTACTACTACTTCTCCTTCTACTACCACACCAACAACCACTACTGCTACCGCTACTACTGCTGTTGCTGCTACTGATACTACTGCTACCACTACTACCACTAGTACTACTACAGCTGCCATAATTTCTACTTCTGCTATAACTATGACTTCTCAGACTACTACTACTTCAGCTACTACTACTGCTGCTACTGCTGCTGCTGCTGCTACTACTACTACTACTACTATTACTACTATTACGACTACTATTACTACTATTACTACAACTACTACTACTTTTACTACTATTACTACTACTACTACTACTACTACTACTACTACTACTACTACTACTACTATTACTACTACTACTACTACTACAACTACTACTATTACTACTACTACTTCTCCTACTACTACTACTTCTGCAACTACACCTACTACTAATGGTACTATTGTTGTGAGTATTATTACTGTGATTACTGATACTACTGCTACTACTAGTACTACTTCTACTTCTGCTACTATGGCTTCTTCAACTAATACTTCAACTATTATTACAACTTCTACTACTACTTCTGTTGCTACTACCACTATTACTGCTACAACTACTACTACTGTAGCTACTAACACTACTGCAACTACTACTACCACTACTACTACTATAACAACTACTACTACTGCAACTGCTACTACTAGTACAACTGCTACTACTACAACTACTACTGCTGCTGCAACTAGTATTATTGCTACTATAATTACTACTACTGCTACTACTGCGACTACTACTGCTACAACAACTGCTACATTAATACTTCTGTTGTTGTTGCCGCTACTACTAATACTACTACAATTGCTACTAATACTATTGCAAATACTACTACTGTTGCTACTACTACTACTACTACGACGACAATAAGTACTTCTACAACAACCACGACTAATACTAATTCTCCAACTGCTACTACTGCTACTCCTACTACTGCTACTACCACCACTACTATTACCACTATTGCTACTACCATTATTGCTACTGCTGCTATCACCACCACCACTACTACTACTGCTACTCCTACTAATACTGCTTCTCCTGCTACTACTTCTAGTAATACTACTACTGCCATAAATTCTACTGCTTCTACTGCTACTGCTCCTACTACTACTTCTAGTAATAATTCTACAGACACTAATGCTACTGCCTCCGCTATTGCTGCAACTACTACTAATACAACTGCTGCGGCTACCACTACTGATACTACTACAACTTCTTCTACTACTTTTGCTACTCCTGCTTTTGCTACTACAACTACTACTGCTATAACTACTACCACTATTGCTTCTGTTACTACTACTGCTACTGGTACCACTACTGCTAGTACTATTACTACAACTGCTGCTACTGCTTTTAGCACTACTACTGCAACTATTGCCGCTGCAACTACTACAACTACTACTACCACAACTTCTCCTCCCACTACTACTACTGTTGCTACTACTACTCTAACTAATACTACAACAGCTATAACTACTATAACTGCTACTACTAGATCTACTACTACTACTGCAACCACTACTGCGACTACAACTACAAATGCTACTACTACTACAATTATTACTACTACGGATACTACTACCACCACTACTGCTACTACTATTATTTCTGCTAGTACTACCATTACTACTACTGCTAGTACCACTACTACTACTATAACTACTACTACTTCTACTACTACTACCACTACCACCACTACTACAACGACGACTGCTACTACTACTACTACTACTACAACGACGACTACTACTACTACTGCTGCTACTACTACTACTACTATTACTGCCGCTGCTGCTACAACTACTATTCTTACAACTTCTCTAACTAATACAACAATTGCTACAAGTATTATAGTGACTACCACAATTACGGCTTGAACTACTACTACTACAAGTACGACTTCTACAATTACTACTACTACTACTACTACTATTGATACTGATACTACAACTACTACTATGATTACTACTACTACTACTACTAGTAGTAGTAGTAGTTCTACAAAAACTACTTCTACTGCTACTACTACTATTACTACTACTACTACAACTGCTACTATTACTCGTACTACTACTCCTACTGCAACTACCACTACTATTACTACAGCTGCTACCACTACTACTACTATCGTTACTATAACAACTACAACCACTACTACTACTACTTCTGATGCAAGTACTACTACGACCACTTCGATTGTTGCTACTGCTACTACTACTACTACTACTGCTACTATAACAACAACAACAACAACTGCTACTACTGCTACCACTACAACTTCGAGGACTACTTCTACTTCTACTTCTACTCCAACAACTAATTCTTTTACTACACTACTACTACTACTACTACTACTACTCATGTTACTACTAGTATAATGACCACCACTACTACTACTAATAGCTTAACTATAACAACTACTTCTACTGCTGCTACCACTACACTACTACTAAAATAACTTCTATTATTACTTCAACTACTACTACCCCTACAAATATTACAACTAGTACTACTACTACTACTACTACCTCTACTATAACTACTACTACTACTACTGTTATTACTACTACTATTAATACGGCAACTACTACTACTACTACTACTATTGCAACTACTGCCACTATTTCTACTCCTACTCATAAAATGATTTCTACCTTTACTTCGCCTACTAGTATTACTACCACTACTACTACTTATATTATTGCTACTACTAATACTATTACTACTACTACGACTACTACAACTACCTCTTCTACTACTACTACTCCTACTGCCACTACGACTACTACTACTCCTACTACTGCTACTACAACTCCCACTTCTACTCTTGCTATTGCTACTACGTGTACTACTACTAGTACAAGTACTACTACTACTACAAGCGCTGCTTTTGCTACTCCAACAACTACTGCCATTACTACTATTAATACCACCACTGCCACTACTACTACTACTACAACAACTACTCCAACTATTTCTACCACTACTACTACCTCTACAACGACTACTGCTACTACTACGAGTACTCCTACTACTACTACAACAAATCCTACTAATACTACTACTAGTATTACTATTGCTGCTGCTAGTTAATCTACTGCTACTACTACTAATACAACTTCTACTACTACTTGTACTCCAATATCTGCAACTATTTCTTCCACTAATACTATTACTCCTCCTCCTACCATGATGACAACTATCAACACAAGTACTACTCTCGCTACTAGTACTACTACTACTATTGCTACTCCTACCGCTACTACTATTACTTCTACTACTACTACTGCAAGTACAACAACTACTAATATTAATACTACAATAATAATAACAACTATTATTACTACAACCGGTACTTCGACAACTACTACAACTACTACCAGTACTACTACTACAACTACGGCTACTACTACTGCTACAACTATTACAACTACTACTGCTACTGTTGTTACTACAACTATGTCTACTACTACTAGTGCAGCAACTACTACTACACTACTACCACTACTACTACTAGAAGCACTGCTACAACTCAAACAACTACTACTATTACAATGATTATTACTTCCACTACTACTACTACCACTACAAATACACCAACTATTACTAGTACTACTACTGCTACTACTACTATTACTACTACTATTACTACTGCTACTATGACTACTACGTCTACTACCACTACTACTACAACTAGTAGTACTCCTACTGCTTCAACAACTACTCTTACTAGTACTACAACTAGTACTACTACTTCTACTTCTTCAACTACTACTACTACTGCTGCTGCTGCTGCTACAACTCCAGCTGCTATGACTACTATTGCTTCGGCAACTCCTACTACTACTAGTACTACTACTGCTACTAGTACAACTATAACTACTGCTGCTACTACTACTACTACAATAATAATTGTTACTACTACTACGACTACAACTTCTAGTACTACTTCTACTTCTACTTCTACAATAACTACTGGCACTACACTACTAGTGCTACTACTACACTCCTGCTACTATTGTATAATGACTACTACTACTACTACTGCAACTACTACTACTACTACCTCCTCTACTGCTGCGACTGCTACTACAGTGACAACAACTACACTACTACAAAAACTACTTACACTATTACTTCAAGTACTACTACTCCTACTACTATTACTACTAGTACTACTACAACAGTAGCTACTACTTCTACTTCAACTACTGCTACTGCTACTACATCTTCTACTACTACGAAAACTACAATTACTACTGCTACTATTACTACGACAACTACAACTACTACTACTACCTCTACTACTAAGACTTTTATAACAACAACAACAACAACAACTACTACTACTACTATTTCTAATCCTACTCCTAAAATAACTTCTACCATTACTTCGCCTACTAGTATTACTACTACTACTATTACTTATATTATTGCTACTACTACTATTACTACTACAACAACAACAACAACTACAACTACTACTTCTACTCCTCCTACTGCAACTACTACTACTATTCATCGTGCTACTACTAGTACAACTACTACTGTTACTATTGCTGCGAATATGGCTACTAAACACTACGTTACTACTACAATTACTACTACAAGTTTTGCTACTACTCCAACAGCTACTACCATAACTACTATTAATACTACTACCACTACTACTACTACTACTACAGCTACTCCAACTGTTTCTACTAGTACTACTACAACTAATACTACAACTTCTATTACTACTACTACTATTACTACTACTACTTCTACGATGACTATTGCTACCACTACAAGTACTCCTTGTGCTACTACAACTACTCTTACTAACACACCTACTACTTCTGTTGCTGCTACTACTTCGTCACTACTACTACTACTAATACTCCTTCTACTACTACTACTCCTCCTACTTCTACAACTTCTTCTTCCAGTAATATTGTGACTCCACCTAAACTACAAATACAAGTTTTACTACTACTAATACTACTACTACTACTACAACTATTACAACCTCTACCTCTGCTACTACAATTACCACTACTACTACTACTGCTGCTACTACTACTACTATTGCTGCTACTACTATAACTACTACTATCACTACTGCAACTACAATAACTACTACTTCTACAACTACAATAATTACTACTACAACTACTACCAGTACTAATACTACTCATGTTACTACTACTACTACTGCTACTCCTGCTACTATTACTACTACTACTCCTCCTGCTTCAACTACTAAAACTACTACTGCTATTACTGCTACTGCTACTACTTCTATTACTACTTAGACAACTACTACTACTATGCTACTACACAACTACTACTACAAGCACTGCTACTACTCCAATGACCACTATTATTTCTACTATTAATACTACCACTACTACTGCTGCTGCTACTACTACTAGTACAAATTCACCAACTATTTCTACTACTACGACTGCTATGTCTGCTTCTCTTACTATTACTACTATGACTACTTCCACTACTGGTACTACTACTAGTACTCCTACTGCTATTGCAACTACTCTTACTAATACTACTACAAATACTACTACTTTTGCTACTTCATCTACTGCTACTACTACTACAACTACTATTACCACTACTATGTGACCCCTCCTCCTACTATAACAAAGCTACCAATACTATAGCTACAACAGCTACTACTACAACAACAACACCAAGAACTACTGTTGTTGCTACTACTACTACTACAGCAACAACAACTACCACTACTATAAACACTACTACAATTACTACTACTACTGCAACAACTACCAATACAACCAATATTACCACTAATACCGCAACTACTACTATTGTTGCTACAAAAACTACTACTGCTACTACTCATATTACTTCGACTATTGCTACTACTACTGCTACTACTACTACTATAACTAATACTCCCAACTATTACTATTACTACTACTACTACTACTATTATTGCTACTTCCACTGTTGCTACTACCACTACCACTACCACTACAACCGCAACTCCTCCTACTACTACTATTTCTTTTGATACTCCTATTACTCCTTCTCCTCTTACGACTACTACTTTGCTAATAATACTTCTGTGACTACTACAATGACTACTACAACTTCTAACTATTCCAACTCCATCCCCTAATTTTGCCACTATTCAAAATACTATAACTTCTTCAATTGTTACTATGACTTCTACAGCTATAACAACTACAACAACTACTACTACTATTACAACTGCTACCACTACTACTACTACTATAACTACTACTACAACTACTATTAGAACTACCACTAGTTGTGGTAATAGTAATAGCTGTAGTAGTTGTCTTGGCTGTAGTAGTTGTAGTAGCAAAAGTAGTAGTGGTAGAGGTAGTTGTTCTCGTTGTTGTTGTAGTAGTAGAAGAAGTAGTACCAGAAGTAATTGCAAATGTGGTGTTAGTAGTAAAAGCAGTAGCAGTTGTTGTAGTAGTAGTAGTTCTAGTAGCAATAGTAGTTGTAGCAATAGTAGCAGTAGCAGCAGTAGTAGTAAGAATAATAGTAGTAGTAGTGGTGGTAATAGCATTAGTAGTAGTAGTAGTGGTGGTAGTAGCATAAGTAGCAGTAGACACTGTTGCAGAACTAGAAGTAGTAGTTCCAAAAGTCAAAGCAGAAGTGGTAGTAGTAGTAATAGAAATTATAACTATAGTAGTAGTTGTAGTAACAGTCCTAGTAGCAATAGTAGTAGTAGTAACAGTTATACTAGCAACAATAACAGTAGTAGTATCCATAATAGTAGTAATAGTTATTGTAGTAGTAGCAGATGTAGTAATCAATTGTTGGGGTAAGTAGCACGCATAACAACAGTATGTTGGTAAGAGTAGTTGGGCACAGTAAGTGGGTTACTTAGATAGTAGCAACAGAGAGTAGAGCCAGTAGTTGTAGCAGTAATCGCACGCAGTCGCAATTACGTAATAGCTGTAGTAGTAGTTACACTAGAAGTAGTAGTAGGAGGAGGAGGAGAAGCAGTAGTTTTCGCAGCAGTAGTAGCAGCAGCATTAGTTGTAGGGGTAGTAGTAGTTGTAGTAGTAGTAACAACTGTAGTAGTAGTAGTAATAGTTGACATAGTAGTAATTGTAGTAGCAATAGTAGTAGTAGTAGTAGTAGTAGTAGCCGAAGTAGTAGTAGTAATAGCAGTAGTAGTTGTTTTACTAGCAGTAGTAGTGGTGGCAGGAGTAGCAGCAATAGTAGTAGTAGCAGTGGTAGTAGTGATAGTTGTTGTAGTATTAGTGGTAGCAGTAGTGGTAGTAGCTGCTGTTGCAACAATAGCAGTAGTAGTAGTAGTTGCAGTAGTCGTACTAGTAGTTGAAATAGCAATTGTAGTATAAGCAATAGTAGAACCAACAGAAGTAGAAGTTGTGGCAGCCGTAGGATTAGTAGTAGTAGTAGTAGTAGTAACAATAGCAACAACAATAGTAGTAGTGTTAGTAGTAGTAGTAGTAGTAGTAGTAGAAGTAGTGGAGTAGTGTTTGTGGTAGTAGTAGCAACAACAGCTGTAGAAGCAATTGTCATAGTAGTAGTAGGAAAAGTAGGTGTTGTAGTTATAGTGGTAGTAGTAGCAGCAGCAGCTGTGTTAGTAGTTGTAATAGTAGTGGTTGTAGTATTAGTAGTGGTAGTAGTAGTCATGGCTTTATAACTTAAAGTAGGAGTAGTAGTAGCACTAGTAGTAGTAGTATTATGAGTAATAGTAGTTGGAGTAGTTGTAGTTGTAGTCATAGTTGTAGTAGTAGTAGTTATTCTGATTGTCGTAGTAGCAATAGAATGAGTAGCAGTAGAAGTAGTTTTAGTAATAGTAGTAGTTGTAGTATTTGTAGTAGTAGTAGTAGTAGTAGCAGCATTTCTGACAATAGCAGCAATTACAATAACAATAATAGTAGTAGTAGCAGTAGTAGTAGTTGTAGTGGTAGTAGTAGTAGTAGTAGTAGGATCAGTAGTACACATAGGAGTAGGAGGATGAGTAGTAGTAGTACTAGTCAGAATAGAAGCAGTAGTCAGTGTAAGGGTAGGAATGGACTAGTTGTATTAGTAGTAGTGGTAGTAGTAATAGTAGTAGTAGTTGTTGTAGTTGTAGTATTAGTAGTAATGGTAGTAGTAGTAGTAGTGGTAGTAGCAGTATTAGTTGTTGTTATTCTTGTCATATTAGTAGTAGCAGTAGCAATTGTTGTAGTAGTACAAGTAGTAGTAGTAGCAGAAGATGTAGTTGTAGTAGTAGTAGTAGTAATAGTAGTAGTCGTTGTTCTAGTAGTAGTTGTTGTTGTTATTGTTTTTGTTGTAATAGCAATCATAGTAGGAGTAGTATTATTATTAGTATTAGTAGTTGTAGCAATCACTGTAGCATCAATAGTAGTAGTACTAGAAAAAGGAGGAGGAGTAGTAGTACTAGTAGTAGTTGTAGTAATAATAGTAGTAGTAGTAATAGTTGTTGTTGTAGTTATATTAGTAGTAGTTGTTGTGCTCGTGGTAATGGTAGTAGTAAAAGTAGTAGCAATAGTAGAAGTAGTAGTAGTTGTTGTAGTAGTAGCAGTCGAAGTAGTTGTTGTTGAAGTAATAGTTGGAGCATTAGGAGGAGTAGTAGTAGTAGTAGTAGAACCAGTAGCAGCAGTCATGGTAGTAGTAGGAGCTACAGCAGTAGTAGCAGTAGCAATATTAGTAGGTGTAGTTAGGAGGGTAGTAGTAGTAGTAATAGTAGTTGTATTAGTAGTAGTAGTCGTAGTACTAGTAGTAGTCGGAGTAGAATTAGTAGTAGTAGTAGTAGTAGCGGTTGAGTAGTATTCGTAGTAGTCCTGCCTGTATTAGGAGTAGCAGTAGAAGTACCAGTAGTAGTAGCCACAATCAAAGCAAGAAGAGGAGTAGTAGTAGTAATAGTGGAAGTTATAGTTGGAGTATTAGCAGATGTAGTACTAGTAGTAGCAACAGTTGTAGAAGAAGTGGGAGTAGTAATTGCAGAAGCAGTAGTAGTAGTCGCAGTAATAGTAATAGTATTAGTTGTAATAGTAGTGGAAGTTGTAGTTGGAGTACTAGGAGGAGGAATAGTAGTAGTAGTTGCAGTTGTAGTAGTAGTAGTAGTATCAGCAGCAGCAGTACTAGTTGTTGTTGTATGAATAGTAATTGTATTAGTAGTTGTAGTAGTAGTAGTAGTAGTAGGAGTAGAAGTTGCAGTAGTAGCCAAAGTAGTCAAAGTAGTAGTACAAGTAGGAATAGTAGTAGGAGTAGTAGTAGTTGTGGTAGTAATAGTAGTAGTAGGAGGAGTGGTAGTCGTAAGTACTAGTAGTAGTAGGTGTAATAGTTGTAGTAGTAGTAACTGTATTAGTAGTAATAGTTTTAGTTATGCTGGTAGTAGCAATTATAGTAGTAGCAACAATCACAACAGCAGCAGTTGTAGAAGTAGTAGAGGTAGCAAAAGTTGTTTCACTAGTACTAGTAGTAGCAGTAGCAGCAGTAGTAGTAGCAGTAGCAATAGGTGTACTAGTTGTTGTAGTAGTAGCAATAGTGGTAGGAGTAGTAGAAGCTGTAGTAGTAGTGATAGAAGTAGCAGCAGCAGTAGCAGCAGCTGTAGTAGCTATTGTTGTAGTAGTAGTAGCAGTCAAGGTAGTGGTTGTTGAAGTTATATCTGGATTATTAGGAATAGTAGTAGCAGTAGTAGTAGTAGTAGAAGAAGCAGTAGCAACAGTTGTTGTAGTAGTAGGAGCAGCAGCAGCAATAGCAGCAGTAGTAGTAGCTATAGTTAGGGTAGTACTATTGGTAGCAATAGTAGTTGTATTAGTAGTAGTAGTCATAGTGGTAATAGTAGGCAGAGTAGAATTAGTCGTAGTAGTAGTAGTAGTTGAGTATGAGTTATAGTAGTCATGCTTGTATTAGGAGTAGCAACAGAAGTACCAATAGTAGTAGTCACAATCATAGTAATAGTAGTAGCATTAGTAGTAATAGTGGCAGTTACAGTTCGAGTATTAGAAGTAGTAATAGTAGTTGTTGTAGTAGCAGTTGTAGCAGAAGTAGCAGTAGTTGTTGCAGTAGCAGTAGTACCAATAGTAGTAGTCGCAATCGTAGTATTTGGAGTATTAGGAGTAGTAAGTGTAGTAGTAGTAGCAGTTGTAGCGGTAGTAGTAGTTGCAGTAGTAGTAGCAGTAGTAGTAATAGCAGCAATAGTAGTAGTAGCAATAGTAGTAGCAGTAGTTGTTGTTGTTGTAGTAGTAATAGTAGTAGGAGTTGCAGTAGTAGTAGTAACAACAGTAGTAGTAGTAGTATTAGTAGTACTAGTAGTAGAAGTTATTGTAGTAGCAACAATCGCAACAGCAGCAGTAGAAGTAGCTGAAGTAGTTATTAAGCAATAGTAGTAGTAGTAGTAGGTAGTAGTAGTAGTAGTAGTAGCAGTAGGTGGGGGAGGGGAGTGTGGTTATAGTAGTAGCAAAAGTAGTAGTAGGACTAGCAGTAGTTGTGGTAATAATAGTTGTAGGATTAGTAGTAGTAGTTATTGCAATAGTAATAGGTGTATTAGTTGTCGTACTAGTAGTAGAAGTAGTGGTAGGAGTAGCAGAAGTAGAAGGAGCAGTAGTTGTAGTTGTTGTTGTAGTAGTACTAGCAGTAACAACAGTAGTTTGAGTAGTAGTTGAGAGAGTAGTAGCAGTGGTAGAAATAATAATAGCTATAGTAGGAGTATTAGTTGTAGTAGTAGTAGTGGTAGTACAAGTGTTAGGAGTAGTAGTTGTTGTAGTAGTAGTCAGAGATGTAGGAGTCGTAGTAGTAGTAGCAGTAGCATTAACAGCAATAGTAATAGTAGTACCAATAGTAGTAGTAGCCGCAATAGTAGTGGTAGTAGTCGTAGCTGCAGCGGTAGGAGTAGTAGTAGTAATAGTAGTAGTAGTAGTAGTTATTGTAGTACTAGTAATAGTATCAGTAGCAGTAGTAGTAGTAGTTTGAGAAGTACTAGCAGTAGTAGTACTCACAGGAGCAGCAATAGTAGCGATGGCAGAGGCAACAACAGCTACAGTTGTAGCGGCAATAGTAGTTGTACTAGAAATAGTAGTAGTTGCAACAGTAGTTGAAGCAGTATTAGTTGCAATATTGGCAGCAATAGTAGTATTAGTAGTTGTAGTAGAAGCAACTAATGTAGCAGTAGTAGTAGAAGTAGTCGTAGTAGAAACAGTATTAGTAGTAGTAGTAACTGCTGTAGTAGAAGTAGTAGTAGCAGCAGTAGTAGTGGAAGTAGCAATAGCTGTTGTAGTAGCATTAGTGGTAGCAGCAACAAAAGTAGCAGGAGTACTTTTAGTATTAATAGTAGTAGTAACTGTAGCAGCAGTAATGATATTAGTAGTAATAATAGTGGCTGCAGTACCAATAGTAGTAGCCGTAGTAGCAGCAATTGCAGCATTAGTAGTAGTAGTAGTATCAGATGTATGAGTAGTAGCGATAGTAACAGTAGTAGTAGTAATAGTAATGGCGGTAGCAGTAGAAACGGTAATGGTAGTAGAGGTAGAAGTAGTCACAGAAGTAGTAATTATAGTGGTTGTCGTAGCGGTTGTAGTTGCTGTAGTAGTAGTAGTAGAAGTAGTAGCAGTAGTAGAAGCAGTAGTAGAAGTAGTAGTAGTAGTCGTCATAGTAGTAGTAGCAGCAGCAGTAGCAATAGTAGTAGTAGTAGTAGTAGTTGTTGTTGTTGTTATTGTAGTAGTAGTAGTAGTAGTAGTAGTAGCAATAGTAGTAGTAGCAGAAGTAGTAGTTGTAGTAGTAGTAGCAGTAGTAGTAATAGTAGTTGTAGTAGTAATAGTGTTAGAAGTTGTAGTAGTAGTACTTGTAGTAGCATAATTAGTAGCAGACACTGTAGCAGAACTAGAAGTAGAAGTTGTAGAGGTAGTAGCAAAAGTGGCAGTAGTAGTAGTAGAAATTATAGCAGCAGTAGTAATAGTAGCAGTAGCAGCAGCATTAATAGTCGTAGCACTAGTGCAAGTTGTTTAATAGTTGTAGTAATAGTTATATTAGCGGCAACAGAAGTAGTAGTAGCCGTAGTAGTAGTAAAGGTAGTAGCATAAGTAGCAGGATTAGTACTACTAGCAGTAGTGGTAGTAGCTGCAACAGCAATAGTGGTAATAGTAATAGTAGTTGTAGCAGTTGTAGTACTAGTAGTTGCAACAACAATAGTGATGGTAGTAGTAGTAGTAGTTATTGTAGTACTAGTAATAGTATCAGTAGCAGTAGTAGTAGTAGTTTGAGAAGTAGTAGCAGTAGTAGTACTCACAGGAGCAACAATAGTAGCGATGGCAGAGGCAACAACAGCTACAGTTGTAGCGAAAGTAGTAGTTGTACTAGAAATAGTAGTAGTTGCAACAGTAGTTGAAGCAGTATTAGTTGCAGTATTGGTGGCAATAGTAGTATTAGTAGTTGTAGTAGAAGCAACTAATGTAGCAGTAGTAGTAGAAGTAGTAGTAGTTGTAGTTATTTTAGTAGTCGTAGTAGAAACAATATTAGTAGTAGTAGTGACTGCTGTAGTAGAAGTAGTAGTAGCAGCAGTAGTAGTGGAAGTAGCAATAGCTGTTGTAGTAGTATTAGTGATAGCAGCAACAAAAGTAGCAGGAGTACTTTTAGTATTAATAGTAGTAGTAGCTGCAGCAGCAGTAATGAAATTAGTGGTAGTAATAGTGGCAGCAGTAGCAATAGTAGTAGCCGTAGTAGCAGTTGCAACATTAGTAGTAGTAGTAGTATCAGATGTATGAGTAGTAGCGATAGTAACAGTAGTAGTAGTAATAGTAGTGGGGGTAGCAGTAGTAACGGTAGTGGTAGTAGAGGTAGAAGTAGTCGCAGAAGTAGTAATTATAGTGGTTGTCGTAGCGGTGGTAGTTGTTGTAGTAGTAGTAGTAGAAGTAGTAGCAGTAGTAGAAGCAGTAGTAGAAGTAGTAGTAGTAGTCGTCATAGTAGTAGTAGCAGCAGTAGTAGCAATAGTAGTAGTAGTTGTTGTGTTGTTGTTGTTGTTGTTGTAGTAGTAGTAGTAGTAGTAGTAGCAATAGTAGTAGTAGCAGAAGTAGTAGTTGTAGTAGTAGTAGCAGTAGTAGTAATAGTAGTTGTAGTAGTAATAGTGTTAGTAGTTGTCGTAGTAGTACTTGTAGTAGCATAATTAGTAGCAGACACTGTAGCAGAACTAGAAGTAGAAGTTGTAGAGGTAGTAGCAAAAGTGGCAGTAGTAGTAGTAGAAATTATAGCAGCAGTAGTAATAGTAGCAGTAGCAGCAGCATTATTTTTATTTTTTTTTTTAATAGTCGTAGCACTAGTGCAAGTTGTTTAATAGTTGTAGTAATAGTTATATTAGCTGCAACAGAAGTAGTAGTAGCCGTAGTAGTAGTAACGGTAGTAGTATAAGTAGCAGGATTAGTAGTACTAGCAGTAGTGGTAGTAGCTGCAACAGCAATAGTGGTAATAGTAATAGTAGTTGTAGCAGTTGTAGTAGTAGTAGTTGCAGCAGTAGTACTAGTAGTAACAGTAGCAATTGTGGAAGTAGTAGTAGTAGTAGCAACAGAAGTAGTAGTTGTAGAAGTAGTAGCAATAGTAGTAGTAGGAGGAGGAGCAATAGAAATAGCAATAGCAGTAGTATTAGTAGTTGTAGTAGTACCAGCCGTATTGGTTGCAACAGTAGTGGCAATAGTAGTAGTAGAAGCAATAGTTGTAGCAGTAACAGCAGCATCAGCATTAGTAGTAGTGGTAGTAGCAGTTGAAGTAGTAGTAGCAGTAGTAGTAGTTTTAGCAGTAGCAACAGCAGCAACATTAGTAGTAGTAGTACAACAACTATAGTGGTTGTTGTAGTAATAGTAGTAGTAGAAATAATAGTAGTAATAGTAGTAGCAGCAGTAGTAGCAGTAGTAGTAGCAGCAGCAGTAGCAATAGTAGTAGTAGTAGTAGTAGTAGCTGTAGCAGGAGTAGTAGTAGTAGTAGTAGTAGTAGTAATAGTAGTAGTAAAAGCAACAGAAGTAGTTGTTGTACTAGTAGTAGTAGTAGTAGCAGTAGTAGCAGTAATACTAGTTGTTATAGTGGTAGTAGTAACAGTAGTTGTAGTTGTAGTAGTAGCAGTAGCGGTAGTAGCTGCTGCAGCAGCAGCGGCAATAGTAGCGACGGTAGTAGTACTAGTAGTACAAGTCACAGCAGAACTATTAGTAGCAGTAATAGCAGTTGTAGTACTAGCAGCAGTAGTACTGTCAAAAGTAGTAGTTGTAGTAGCCTAGTAGTAGTTGTAGTAGTAGTAGTAACAATAGCAAAAGCAATAGTAGTAGTATTAGTAGTAGTAAAAGTAGTAGTAGACTAGTGGTTGCGGTAGTAGCAGCAGTAGTTGCAGTTGAAGCAATAGTCGTAGCAGCAGTAGCAAAAGTAGGAGTAGTAGTTATAGTGATAGTAGTAGCAGCAGCAGTAGTATTAGTAGTTGTAATAGTAGTAGATGTAGTATTCGTAGTAGTAGTAGTAGTCGTAGTAGTAGTAGTAGTTGTTGTACGAGTTGAAATAGTAGTAGTAGCATAAGATGTAGTACTATTTGGAGTAATAGAAGCAGGCGTAGTTGTACTGGCAGTCGTAGGAGTAGAAGTAGGTGTAGGAGTACTACTACTACTACTAGTAGTACTACAACTACTGCTACTACAACAATAACTGCTGCTACTACTACTACTACAACTACTTCTACTACTACTACTATTACTATTACTACAACTACTATTACTACTACTACTATTACTACAACAACAACAATAACAACAACAACTACTACTACTACTACTGCTGCTACTACTACTATTACTTCTACTGCTACTATTACCACTACTACAACTACAACTGCTACTCCTAGTACTACTACTAAGACAACAACAACAACAACTACTGTTACTACTATTCCTACTACTACTACTACTGTTGCTATTACTACTACTGCTACTACTACTATACTTAATATTCCTAATACCCCAACAACAACTTCCACTACTATTATTACAACAATTATTACTACGACTACGACTACGACTTCTAGTACTCCCGCTACTGCAACAACTACGGCCACTTCTACTACAACTGCTACTACAACAACCACTACTAGTACTAATACTCGAACTATAACTACCACTATGACTACTACTGCTACGACTATTACCAAGTCTCTGACTGCTACTTTTGGTACTTCTGTTGCTACAACTAATACCGCCATGACTACTACAACTAATACTCAACTACTACTACTACTTCTACTATTACTACTACTACTTCTACTGCTACTAATAGTACTACTACTAGTACTAATAGTACTACTACAACAACAACTACTACTAGTACTACTACTACGACAAAAACAACTACTACTATTACTAGTACTACAACAACAACAATAGCAACAACAACTACTACTACTGCTAATATTACTACTACTACTACTATAACTACTACTACTGCTACGACTACTACTACTACTAGTACTACTACAACTACTACAACTACTACAACAACAACAACTACTACTACTATTTTTACTAGTACAACAACTACTACTACAACTGCAACAACAATAACTACTACTACTACTTCTACAACAACAACTACTGCTGCTACTACTACTACTACT
>RXID01011563.1:22500-27787 GCA_005019695.1 Trichopus zeylanicus subsp. travancoricus
CTATTACTACTGTTGTTGCTACAAGTATTATAGTGACTACTACAATTGTGGGTTGAACTACTACTACTACAAGTACAACTTCTACAATTACTACTACTAATACTACTACTATTGATACTGATACTACAACTACTACTACGATTACTACTACTACTACTACTACTAGTAGTTCTACAAAAATGACTTCTACTACTACTACTACTATTACTACTACTACTAGAACTGCTACTGTTACTCGTACTGCTACTCCTACTGCAACTACCACTACTATTACTACTGCTGCTACTACTACTACTACTACCGTTACTATAACAACTACAACAACTACTACTACTACTCCTGCTGCTAGTACTACTACGACCACTTCGATTGCTGCTACTGCTACTAGTACTACTACTGCTACTACTATAATAACAATAACAACAACTACTACGACTGCTACCACTACAACTTTGAGGACTACTTCTACTTCTACTTCTACTCCAACAACTACTTCTTCTACTACACTACTACTACTACTACTCATGCTACTAGTAGCATAATGACCACCACTACTACTACTAATAGCTCAACTACAACAACTACTTCTACTGTTGCTACCACTACACTACTACTAAAACAACTTCTACTATTACTTCAACTACTACTACTCCTACAAATATTACAACTAGTACTACTACTACTACTACTACCTTTACTATAACTACTACTACTACTGCTGCTATTATTACTACTACTATTAATACAGCATTTACAACTGCTACTACAACTCTTGCAACTAGTGCCACTATTTCTACTCCTACTCATCAAACATTTCTACCTTTACTTCGCCTACTAGTATTACTACCGCTACTACTACTTATATTACTGCTACTACTACTACTATTACTACTACTGCGACTACTACAACTACCTCTTCTACTACTACTACAACCATAACATACTACTACTCCTGCTACTACTACTACAACTCCCACTTCTACTCTTGCTATTGCTACTACCTGTACCACTACTAGTACAACTACTACTACTATATTACTACTACAACTACTACTACTACAAGCGCTGCTTTTGCTACTCCAACAACTACTGCCATTACTACTTTTAATACCACCACTGCCACTACTACTACTACTACTACTACTACAACTACTACAACTATTTCTAATACTACTACTACCTCTACTACGACTACTGCTACTACTACAAGTACTCCAACTACTACTACTACAACTACTACAACTATTTCTAATACTACTACTACCTCTACTACGACTACTGCTACTACTACAAGTACTCCAACTACTACTAGAACAAATCTTACTAATACTACTACTATTATTACTAGTGCTGCAGCTAGTTAATTTACTGCTACTACTACTAATACAACTTCTACTACTACTTGTACTCCAATATCTACAACTACTTCTTCCACTAATACTATGACTCCTGCTCCTACCATAACGACAACTATCAACACAAGTACTACTACCGCTACTAGTACTACTACTACTACAATTACTACTACTATTGCTACTGCTACCGCTACTATTACTGCTGCTACAACTATTACTACTACTACTACTACTGCAAGTACAACAACTACTAATATTAATACTACAACAATAATAGCAACTATTATAACTACAATCGGTACTTCGACAACTACTACAACTACGGCTACTACTACTGCTACTACTACCCCTGCTACAACTATTACAACTACTACTACTACTGCTACTACTACAACTACGTCTACTACTACTAGTGCAGCAACTACTACTACAACTACTAGAAGCACTGCTACAACTCGAACAATGACTACTATTACAATGATTATTACTTCCACTACTACAACTACCACTACAAATACACCAACTATTACTAGTACTACTACTAATGCTACTATGACTACTACGTCTACTGCCACTATTGCTACAACTACTAGTACTCCTACTGCTTCAACAACTACTCTTACTAATACTAGAACTAGTACTACTACTGCTACTTCTTCAACTACTACTACTACTACTACTACTACTGCTGCTACAACTCTAGCTACTACGACTACTCTTGCTTCGGCTACTCCTACTACTACTAGTATTCTTACTGCTACTAGTACAACTATAACTACTGCTGGTACTACTACTACAACAATAACTACTACTGTTACTACGACTACGACTTCTAGTCCTACTTCTACTTCTACTTCTATAATAACTACTAGCACTATACTATTAGTGCTACTACTACACTCCTACTACTACTAGTATAATGACTATTACTACTACTACTACCTCATCTACTGCTACTACTACTACTACAGCGACAACAACTACACTACTACAAAAACTACTTACACTATTACTTTAAGTACTACTACTCCCGCTACTATTACTACTAGTACTACTACAACAGTAGCTACAACTTCTACTTCAACTACTACTACTGCTACTACATCTTCTACTACTACCACAACTACAATTACTACTACTACTATTACTACGACAACTGCAACTACTACTACTACCTCAACTACTACGACTTTTATAACAATAACAACAACAACTACTACTACTACTGCTACTACTACTACTATTTCTAATCCTACTCCTAAAATAACTTCTACCATTACTTCGCCTACTAGTATTACTATCGCTACTATTACTTATATTATTGCTACTACTACTACTACTACTACTACTTCTACTACTATAACAACAACTACAACTACTACTTCTACTCCTCCTACTGCAACTACTACTACTATTCATCGTGCTACTACTGCTACAACTACTACTGCTACTACTGCTGCTAATATGGCTACTAAACACTAAGCTACTACTACAACTACTACTACAAGTTTTGCTACTACTCCAACAGCTACTACCCTAACTACTATTAATACTACTACCACTACTACTACTACTACTACTACAGCTACTCCAACTATTTCTACTAGTACTACTACAACTACTACTACAACTTCTATTACTACTACTACTTCTACGATGACTATTGCTACTACTACAAGTACTCCTTGTGCTACTACAACTACTCTTATTAATACACCTACTACTTCTGTTGTTGCTACTACTTCGTCACTACTACTACTACTAATACTCCTTCTACTACTACTACTCCTCCTACTTCTACAACTACTTCTTCCACTAATATTGTGACACCACCTCAACTACAAATACAAGTTTTACTACTACTAATACTACTACTACTACTATAACTATTACTACCTCTACCTCTACTATAATAATTACCACTACTACTGCTGTTGCTGCTACTACAACTACTATTGCTGCTGCTACTATAACTACTACTATCACTACTGCAACTACAACAACTACTACTTCTACAACTACAATAACTACTACTACTGTTACGGCGACAATAGCTACTTCTACTACTACTACAACTACTACGAATACTAATACTACTCGTGCTACAAGTACTATTACTACTACTACTCCTGCTTCAACTACTAAAACTACTACTACTACAACTACTACCAGTACTAATACTACTCGTGCTACTACTACTACTGCTGCTACTAGTCCTGCTTCAACTACCAGTAGTAGTAGTCGCAGTCGTAGTAATAGTATTAGTAGTAATAGTAGTAGAAGTTGTAGTTGGAATATTAGGAGGAGGAGTAGTAGTAGTAGTAGTAGCAGTTGTAGCAGTAGTAGTAGTATCAGCAGTAGTAGTAGTAGTTGTTGTTGTTGTACGAATAGTAAATGTATTAGTAGTTGTAGTAGTAGTAGTAGTAGTAGGAGTAGAAGTTGCGGTAGTAGCCAAAGTAGTCAAAGTAGTAATAGAAGTAGGAATAGTAGTAGGAGTAGTAGTAGTTGTGGTGGTGGTGGTAGTAGTAGTAGTAGGAGTGGTAGTCCTAAGTACTAGTAGTAGTAGGTGTAGTAGTAGTAGTAATAGTAGTAGTTTTAGTTATGCTGGTAATAGCAATTATAGTAGTAGCAACAATCACAACAGTAGCAGTACTAGAAGTAGTAGAGGTAGCAAAAGTTGTTTCAGTAGTACTAGTAGTAGCAGTAGCAATATATGTAGTAGAAGCAGCAGCAGCAGCAGTAGTAGCAGTAGCAATAGGTGTGCCAGTTGTTGTAGTAGTAATAGCAATAGTGGTAGGAGTAGTAGAAGTTGTTGTAGTAGTAGTAGAAGTAGCAGTAGCAGCAGTAGCAGTAGTAGTAGTAGCTATTGTCGTAGTAGTAGTAGCAGTCGAGGTAGTGATTGTTGAAGTTATATCTAGAGTATTGGGAATAGTAGTAGTAGTAGTAGTAGAAGCAGCAGTAGCTGTTGTTGTAGTAGTAGGAGCAGCAGCAGCAACAGTAGCAGTAGTAGTAGCTATAGTTAGGGTAGTAGTATTAGGAGCAATAGTAGTTGTATTAGTAATAGTAGTCATAGTGGTAGTAGTAGTCAGAGTAGAATTAGTAGTAGTAGTAGTAGTAGTAGTAGTAGTAGTTGAGTATTAGTCATAGTAGTCATGCTTGTATTAGGAGTAGCAACAGAAGTACCAATAGTAGCAGTCACAATCATAGTAATAGTAGTAGTAGTAGTAGTTATAGTGGTAGTTATAGTTCAAGTATTAGAAATAGTAATAGTAGTTGTTGTAGTAGCAGTTGTAGCAGAAGTAGTAGTAGTTGTTGCAGTAGCAATAGTACTAAAAGTAGTAGTCGCAATTGTAGTAATAGTAGTTGTAGTAGAAGTAGTGGAAGTTGTAGTCGGAGTATTAGGAGTAGTAAATGTAGTAGGAGTAGCAATTGTTACAGTAGTAGTAGTAGTAATAAGAACAGTAGCAGTAGTAGTAGTAGCAATAGTAGTAGCAGTAGTAGTTGTTATTGTAGTAGTAATAGTAGTAGGAGTTGTTGTAGTAGTAGTAGTAGTAGTAGTAACAATAATAGTAGTAGTAGTATTAGTAGTACTAGTAGTAGAAGTTGTTGTAGTAGCAACAACCGCAACAGCAGCAACAGCAGCAGTAGAAGTAGCTAAGTAGTTTTAGTAGTAGTAGTAGTAGTAGTAGTAGTAGTAGTAGTAGTAGTAGTAGTACTAGTAGCAGTAGTAGTAGTAGTAGTAGTAGTAGTAGTAGTAGTAGTAGTAGTAGTAGTAGTTGGTGTAGTAGTAGTAGAAGTAGTAGTAGGACTAGCAGTAGTAGTGGTAATAATAGTTGTAGGATTAGTAGTAGTAGTTATTGCAGTAGTAATAGGTATATTAGTTGTAGTACTAATAGTAGAAGTACTGGTAGGAGTAGCAGAAGTACAAGGAG
>RXID01011564.1:0-10496 GCA_005019695.1 Trichopus zeylanicus subsp. travancoricus
CAAAAAAAGCTCTGAAGGTCCATCAAATCCTAGAAATCTCAAAAAACCCCTTAAACGTCATCAAAGTATAAAAAATCCACGAGATACAAATAATTTGCAAAAATTCTCTTTTCAATATGCATTTCTTCCCCTAAAAGGGTATATATGCGATAATTAAGACTTCAAAAATTGAGTCTTTGATTTCAGTTTGTAAGAGGTGTATATGTGAAAAATATTTTTCTAGGAAATTTTCTTCTTCCAAAGAGGTTTATACGCAAAATTCTGTCGGAATTTTTTTACGTTAACTAGGTCAAATATATGCAATTTTATTTTTTAAGTAAGTTTTCCAAGCATCTTCGAAATTTTTTTTTAAAGTGGTTTATGCGAGTAAATTAAATTTTTTTGAATGAGTCAAAAAATCACAAAAAAATTATGAAAGAATGGAAAATCAAAATATTCCCCAAAAATATAAAAAAGTACAGAAAATCCTCCTTCGAATGTTGAAAAAATTTTAAAAAATGCCCTCGAAAGTAAGGAAGATAATACCAAATACATTAAATCTGAAAAAATTATAGAAAAACGGTAAAAGTAGAAAATCCCACAAAACAAATTTGAAACACCACAAAATCATCGAAATATCAAAGAACCCCTCAAACTTTATGAAGGTATAAAAAAACCCCGAAAACTACGGAAAGATGATAAAAGTTATGCTTTAGATATGCATTTCTATTCTCCAAAGGGGTATATATGCGATAATTAAGATTTTTGAAAAATTGATAAAAGTATATAATATCACAGAAAAAGCTCTGAAGGTCCATCAAATCATAGAAATCTCCAAAAACCCCTTAAACGTCATGAAAGTATAAAAAATCCAAGAAATACAAAAAATTCGCAAAAATTCTCTTTCGCTATGCATTTCTTCCCCTAAAACGGTATATATGCGATAATGAAGACTTCAAAAATTGAGTCTTTGATTTCAGTTTTTAAGAGGTGTATATGTCAAAAACATTTTTCTAGGAAATTTTCTTCTTCCAAAGAGGTTTATACGCAAAACTTCAGCCCTTTAAGGTGTAATATGAAATATTATTTTTTTTAAGGGCCAAATATGTGAAGACACGGTTTTCTAATCAAATCTGCAATTTGATTTTTCTAGGTTATGAGGTTAAATAAGTTTCTAAAATACCTTACATCTGTCGAATTTTTTGCCTTACTGGGTCAAATATGCAATTTCATTTTTTAAGAAATTTTCCAAGCATTCTTTGACCTTTTTTTTCAAGTGGTATGCAAGTAAATTAAATTTTTTTGAATGAGTCAAAAAATCAAAAAAAAATTATGAAAGAATGGAAAATCATAATATTCCCCATAAATACAAAAAAGTACAGAAAATCCTCCTTCGAATGTTCAAAAAATTTAAAAAAAAGCCCTCGAAAGTAAGAAAAATAATACCAAATACATTAAATCTGAAAAAATTATAGCACAAGGGTAAAAGTACAAAATGCCACAAAACAAATTTGAAACACCACAAAATCGTAGAAATATCAAAGAAACCATCAAATTTTATGAAGGTATAAAAAAATCCCGAAAACTACGGAACGATGATAAAAGTTATGTCTTAGATATGCATTTCTATTCTCCAAAGGCGTATATATGCGATAATTAAGATTTTGGAAAAATTGATAAAAGTACAAAATATCACAAAAAAAGATCTGAAGGTCCATCAAATCATAGAAATCTCAAAAAACCCCTTAAACGTCATCAAAGTATAAAAATCCACGAGATACAAAAAATTTGCAAAAATTCTCTTTTCAATATGCATTTCTTCCTCTAAAGGGGTATATATGCGATAATTAAGACTTCAAAAATTGAGTCTTTGATTTCAGTTTTTAATTGGTGTATATGTCAAAAATATTTTTCTAGGAAATTTTCTTCTTCCAAAGAGGTTTATACGCAAAACTTCAGCCCTTTAAGGTGAAATATGAAATTTTATTTTTTTTAAGGGCCAAATATGTGAAAATCACGGTTTTCTAATCAAATCTGTAATCTGATTTTTCTAGGTATGAGGTTAAATAAGTTTCTAAAATACCTTACATCTGTCGAATTTTTTGCGTTACTGGTCAAATATGCAATTTTATTTTTTAAGTAAGTTTTCCAAGCATCTTTGAATTTTTTTTTTCAAAGTGGCTTATGCAAGTAAATTAAATTTTTTTGAATGAGTCAAAAAATCACGAAAAAATTATGAAAGAATGGAAAATCATAATATTCCCCATAAATACAAAAAAGTAAAGAAAATCCTCCTTCGAATGTTCAAAAAATTTAAAAAAAAGCCCTCGAAAGTAAGAAAAATAATACCAAAAACATTAAATCTGAAAAAATTTATTTGAAAAACGGTAAAAGTACAAAATACCACAAAACAAATCTGAAACTCCACAAAACCATAGAAATATCAAAGAAACCCTCAAACGTTATGAAGGTATAAAAAAATCCCGTAAACTACGGAAAGATGATAAAAGTTATGTTTTAGATATGCATTTCAATTCTCCAAAGGGGTATATATGCGATAATTAAGATTTTGGAAAAATTGATAAAAGTACAAAATATCACAAAAAAAGCTCTGAAGGTCCATCAAATCATAGAAATCTCAAAAAACCCCTTAAACGTCCTCAAAGTATAAAAAATCCACAGATACAAAAAATTTGCAAAATTCTCTTTTCAATATGCATTTCTTCCTCTAAAGGGGTATATATGCGATAATTAAGACTTCAAAAATTGAGTCTTCGATTTCAGTTTTTAAGAGGTGTATATGTCAAAAACATTTTTCTAGGAAATTTTCTTCTTCCAAAGAGGTTTATACGCAAAACTTCAGCCTTTTAAGGTGAAATATGAAATTTTATTTTTTTTAAGGGCAAAATATGTGAAAATCACGGTTTTCTAATCAAATCTGCAATTTGATTTTTCTAGGTTATGAGGTTAAATAAGTTTCTAAAATACCTTACATCTGTCGAATTTTTTGCGTTCCTGGGTCAAATATGCAATTTTATTTTTTAAGTAAGTTTTCCAAGCATCTTTGAATTTTTTTTTCAAAGTGGTTTATGCAAGTAAATTAAATTTTTTTGAATGAGTCAAAAAATCACAAAAAACTTATGAAAGAATGGAAAATCATAATATTCCCCAAAAATACAAAAAAGTATAGAAAATCCTCCTTCGAATGTTCAAAAAAATTAAAAAAAAGCCCTCGAAAGTAAGAAAAATAATACCAAATACATTAAATCTGAAAAAATTATTGAAAAACGGTAAAAGTACAAAATACCACAAAACAAATCTGAATCTCCACAAAACCATAGAAATATCAAAGAAAAACCCTCATAACGTTATGAAGGTATATAAAAAATCCCGAAAACTACGGAAAGCATGATAAAAGTTTGTTTTTCGATATGCATTTCACTTCTCCAAAGGGGTATATATTCGCTAATTCCGATTTGGAAAATTGATAAAATTATTAAAATATAACAGAACACAAGCTCGAAGTCCATCAAATCATAAGGAACATCTCAGAACACCCCTTAAACGTCATCAAAATATAAAAAATTCACGAGATACAAAAAATTTGCAAAAATTCTCTTTTCAATATGCATTTCTTCCTCTAAAGGGGTATATATGCGATAATTAAGACTTCAAAAATTGAGTCTTTGATTTCAGTTTTTAAGAGGTGTATATGTCAAAAACATTTTTCTAGGACATTTTCTTCTTCGAAAGAGGTTTATACGCAAAACTTCAGCCCTTTAAGGTGAAATATGAAATATTATTTTTTTTAAGGGCCAAAGATGTGAAAATCACGGTTTTCTAATCAAATCTGCAATTTGATTTTTCTAGGTTATGAGGTTAAATAAGTTTCTAAAATACCTTACATCTGTCGAATTTTTTGCGTTACTGGTTCAAATATGCAATTTTATTTTTTAAGTAAGTTTTCCAAGCATCTTTGAATTTTTTTTTCAAAGTGGTTTATGCAAGTAAATTAAATTTTTTTGAATGAGTCAAAAAATCACAAAAAAATTACGAAAGAATGGAAAATCATAATATTCCCCATAAATACAAAAAAGTAAAGAAAATCCTCCTTCGAATGTTAAAAAAATTTTAAAAAAAGCCCTCGAAAGTAAGAAAAATAATACCAAATACATTAAATCTGAAAAAATTTATTTGAAAAACGGTAAAAGTACAAAATACCACAAAACAAATCTGAAACTCTACAAAACCATAGAAATATCAAAGAAACCCTCAAACGTTATGAAGGTATAAAAAAATCCCGAAAACTACGGAAAGATGATAAAAGTTATGTTTTAGATATGCATTTCCATTCTCCAAAGGGGTATATATGCGATAATTAAGATTTTGGAAAAATTGATAAAAGTACAAAATATCACAAAAAAAGCTCTGATGGTCCATCAAATCATAGAAATCTCAGGGAAAAAAAACCCCTAAACGTCATCACAATTATCAAAAATCCACGAGATACAAAAAATTTTGCAAAAATTCTTTTTCCATATGCATTCATTCTCTAAAGGGGTATATATGCGATAATACAGACTTCAAAAATTGAGCCTTTGATTTCAATTTTTAAGTGGTGTATATGTCAAAAACATTTTTCTAGGAAATTTTCTTCTTCCAAAGAGGTTTATACGCAAAACTTCAGCCCTTTAAGGTGATTTTAATATGAAATTTTATTTTTTTTAAGGGCCAAAGATGTGAAAATCACGGTTTTCTAATCAAATCTGCAATCCGATTTTTCTAAGTTATGAGGTTAAATAAGTTTCTAAAATACCTTACATCTGTCGAATTTTTTGCGTTACTGGGTCAAATATGCAATTTTATTTTTTAAGTAAGTTTTCCAAGCATCTTTGAATTTTTTTTTTTCAAAGTGGTTTATGCAAGTAAAATTAATTTTTTTGAATGAGTCAAAAAATCACAAAAAAATTATGAAAGAATGGAAAATCATAATATTCCCAATAAATACAAAAAAGTGAAGAAAATCCTCCTTCGAATGTTCAAAAAATTTTAAAAAAATCCCTCGAAAGTAAGAAAAATAATACCAAATACATTAAATCTGAAAAAATTATTGAAAAACGGTAAAAGTACAAAATACCACAAAACACATCTGAAACTCCACAAAACCATAGAAATATCAAAGAAACCCTCAAACGTTATGAAGGTATAAAAAAATCCCGAAAACTACGGAAAGATGATAAAAGTTATGTTTTAGATATGCATTTCTATTCTCCAAAGGGGTATATATGCGATACTTAAGATTTTGGAAAAATTGATAAAAGTACAAAATATCACAAAAAAAGCTCTGAAGGTCCATCAAATCATAGAAATCTCAAAAAACCCCTTAAACGTCATCAACGTATAAAAAATGCACGAGATACAAAAAATTTCAAAAATTCTCTTTTCAATATGCATTCTCCTAAAGGGGTATATTTGCGATAATTAAGACTTCAAAAATGGAGTCTTTGATTTGAATTTTTAAGAGCTGTATATGTCAAAAACATATTTCTAGGAAATTTTCTTCTTCCAAAGAGGTTTATACGCAAAACTTCAGCCCTTTAAGGTGAAATATGAAATTTTATTTTTTTTAAGCGCCAACGATGTGAAAATCACGATTTTCTAATCAAATCTGCAATTTGATTTTTCTAGGTTTTGAGGTTAAATAAGTTTCTAAAATACCTTACATCTGTCGAATTTTTTACGTTACTGGGTCAAATATGCAATTTTATTTTTTAAGTAAGTTTTCCAAGCATCTTTGAATTTTTTTTTCAAAGTGGTTTATGCAAGTAAAATTAATTTTTTTGAATGAGTCAAAAAATCACAAAAAAATTATGAAAGAATGGAAAATCATAATATTCCCCATAAATACAAAAAAGTAAAGAAAATCCTCCTTCGAATGTTCAAAAAATTTAAAAAAAAGCCCTCGAAAGTAAGAAAAATAATACCAAATACATTAAATCTGAAAAATTTATTGAAAAACGGTACAAGTACAAAATACCACAAAACAAATCTGAAACTCGACAAAACCATAGAAATATCAAAGAAACCCTCAAACCGTTATGAAGGTTATAAAAAAATCCCGGAAACTACGGAAAGATGATAAAAGTTATGTTTTAGATATGCATTTCTCTTCTCCAAAGGGGTATATATGCGATAATTAAGATTTTGGAAAAATTGATAAAAGTACAAAATATCACAAAAAAAGCTCTGAAGGTCCATCAAATCATAGAAATCTCAGAAAACCCCTTAAACGTCATCAAAGTATAAAAATCCACGAGATACAAAAAATTTGCAAAAAATCTCTTTTCAATATGCATTTCTTCGTCTAAAAGGGTATATATGCGATAATTAAGACTTCAAAAATTGAGTCTTTGATTTTAGTTTTTAAGTGGTGTATATGTCAAAAACATTTTTCTAGAAAATTTTCTTCTTCCGAAGAGGTTTATACGCAAAACTTCAGCCCTTTAAGGTGAAATATGAAATTTTATTTTTTTTAAGGGCCAAAGATGTGAAAATCACGGTTTTCTAATCAAATCTGCAATTTGATTTTTCTAGGTTATGAGGTTAAATAAGTTTCTAAAATACCTTACATCTGTCGAATATTTTGCGTTACTGGGTCAAATATGCAATTTTATTTTTTAAGAAATTTTCCAAGCATCTTTGACTTTTTTTTTCAAAGTGGTTTATGCAAGTAAATTAAATTTTTTTGAATGAGTCAAAAATCACAAAAAAATTATGAAAGAATGGAAAATCATAATAATCCCCATAAATTAACAAAAAAGTAAAGAAAATCTCCTTCGAATGTTCAAATTTTTATTAAAAAACGCCCTCGAAGTAAGAAAAATAATACCAAATACAAAAATCTGAAAAATTTATTTGAAACGGTTTTCTTAAAAGTTACAAAATTACCACAAAAACCAATCTGAAATCCACAAAACCCATAGAAATATCAAAGAACACCCTCAAACGTTATGAAGGTCTAACAAAAAATCCCGAAAAACTACGGAAAAGATGATAAAAGTTATGTCTGAGATATGCATTTCTATTCTCCAAAGGGGTATATATGCGATAATTAAGATTTTGGAAAAATTGATAAAAGTATAAAATATCAAAAAAAAAGCTCTGAAGGTCCATCAAATCATCGAAATCTCAAAAAACCCCTTAAACGTCATCAAAGTATAAAAAATCCACGAGATACAAAAAATTTGCAAAAATTCTATTTTCAGTATGCATTTCTTCCGCTAAAGGGGTATATATTGGATAATTAAGACTTCAAAAATTGAGTCTTTGATTTCAGTTTTTAAGTGGTGTATATGTCAAAAACTTTTTTCTAGGAAATTTTCTTCTTCCAAAGAGGTTTATACGCAAAACTTCAGCCCTTAAGGTGAAATATGAAATTTTATTTTTTTAAGGACCAAATATGTGAAAATCAAGGTTTTCTAATCAAATCTGCAATTTGATTTTTCTAGGTTATGAGGTTAAATAAGTTTCTAAAATACCTTACATCTGTCGAATTTTTTACGTTACTGGGTCAAATATGCAATTTTATTTTTAAGTAAGTTTTCCGAGCATCTTCGAATTTTTTTTTCAAAGTGATTTATGCAAGTAAATTAATTTTTTGAATGAGTCAAAAAATCACAAACAAATTATGGGAAAGCATGGAAACTCATATTCATATTCCCCATAAATACAAAAACGTACAGAAAATCCTCTCGAATGTTCAAAAAATTTTTAAAAAAAGCCCTCGAAAGTAAGAAAAATAATACCAAATACCAATAATTGAAAAAATTTATTTGAAAAAAAACGGTAAAAGTAAAAAATACCACAAAACAAATCTGAAACTCCACAAAACCATAGAAATATCAAAGAAACCCTCAAACGTTATGAAGGTATAAAAAATCCCGAAAACTACGGAAAGATGATAAAAGTTATGTTTTAGATATGCATTTCTATTCTCCAAAGGGGTATATATGCGATAATTAAGATTTGGGAAAAATTGATAAAAGTACAAAATATCACAAAAAAAGCTCTGAAGGTCCATCAAATCATAGAAATCTCAAAAAACCCCTTAAACGTCATCAAAGTATAAAAAATCCACGAGATACAAAAAATTTGCAAAAATTCTCTTTTCAGTATGCATTTCTTCCTCTAAAGAGGTATATATGCGATAATTAAGACTTCAAAAATTGAGTCTTTGATTTCAGTTTTTAAGTGGTGTATATGTCAAAAACATTTTTATAGGAAATTTTCTTCTTCCAAAGAGGTTTATACGCAAAACTTCAGCCCTTTAAGGTGAAATATGAAATTTTATTTTTTTTTAAGGGCCAAATATGTGAAAATCTCGGTTTTCTAATCAAATCTGCAATTTGATTTTTCTAGGTTATGAGGTTAAATAAGTTTCTAAAATACCTTACATCTGTCGAATTTTTTGCGTTACTGGGTCAAATATGCAATTTTATTTTTTAAGTAAGTTTTCCAAGCATCTGTGAATTTTTTTTTCAAAGTTGGTTTAATGCAAGTAAATGAATTTTTGAAGGAGTCAAAAAAGCCAGAAAAAATAATAAAGAATGGAAACATAAATAATTTCCCCATAAATACAAAAAAGTAAAGAAAATCCTCCTTCGAATGTTCAAAAAATTTTAAAAAAAAAGGCCGCGAAGTAGAAAAATAATACCAAAGTACATTAAATCTGAAAAAATTATGGAAAAACGGTAAAAGTACAAAATACCACAAAACAAATCTGAAACTCCACAAAACCATAGAAATATCACAGAAACCCTCAAACGTTATGAAGGTATAAAAAAATCCCGAAAACTACGGAAAGATGATAAAAGTGATGTTTTAGATATGCATTTCTATTCTCCAAAGGGGTATATATGCGATAATTAAGATTTTGGAAAAATTGATAAAAGTACAAAATATCACAAAAAAAGCTCTGAAGGTCCATCAAATCATAGAAATCCCAAAAAACCCCTTAAACGTCATCAAAGTATAAAAAATCCACGAGATACAAAAAAGTTGCAAAAATTCTCTTTTCAATATGCATTTCTTCCTCTAAAGGGGTATATATGCGATAATTAAGACTTCAAAAATTGAGTCTTGGATTTCAGTTTTTATGAGGTGTATATGTCAAAAACATTTTTCTAGGAAATTTTCTTCTTCCAAAGAGGTTTATACGCAAAACTTCAGCCCTTTAAGGTGAAATATGAAAAATTTTTTTTTTTAAGGGCCAAATATGTGAAAATCACGGTTTTCTAATCAAATCTGCAATTTGATTTTTCTAGGTTATGAGGTTAAATAAGTTTCTAAAATACCTTACATCTGTCGAATTTTTTACGTTACTGGATCAAATATGCAATTTTATTTTTTAAGTGAGTTTTCCAAGCATCTTTGAATTTTTTTTCTCAAAGTGGTTTATGCAAGTAAATTAAATTTTTTTGAATGAGTCAAAAAATCAGAAAAAAATTATGAAAGAATGGAAAATCATAATATTCCCCATAAATACAAAAAAGTAAAGAAAATCTTCCTTCGAATGTTCAAAAAATTTAAAAAAAAGCCCTCGAAAGTAAGAAAAATAATACCAAATACATTAAATCTGAAAAAATTATTGAAAAACGGTAAAAGTACAAAATACCACAAAACAAATCTGAAACTCCACAAAACCATAAAAATATCAAAGAAACCCTCAAACGTTATGAAGGTATAAACAAAAATCCCGAAAACTACGGGAAAGATGATAAAAGTTATGTTTTATTTCTATTCTCCAAGGGGTATATATGCGATAATTGAGATTTTGGAAAAATTGATAAAAGTACAAAATATCACAAAAAAAGCTCCGAAGGTCCATCAAATCATAGAAATCTCAAAAAACCCCTTAAACGTCATCAAAGTATAAAAAATCCACGAGATACAAAAAATTTGCAAAAATTACCTTTTCAGTATGCATTTCTTCCTCTAAAGGGGTATATATGCGATAATTAAGACTTCAAAAATTGAGTCTGTGATTTCAGTTTTTAAGTGGTGTATATGTCAAAAACATGTTTCGTAAGGAAATGTCCTTAGTCCAAGATGTTATAAAGCAAACGATCATCAGCCTTTAAGTAAAATGAAAATTTATTTTTTTTTTAAGGGCCAAATATGTGAAAATCACGGTTTTCTAATCAAATCTGCAATTTGATTTTTCTAGGTTATTAGGTTAAATAAGTTTCTAAAATACTTTACATCTGTCAAATTTTTTTCCTTACTGGGTCAAATATGCAATTTTATTTTTTAAGTAAGTTTTCCAAGCATCTTTGAATTTTTTTTCTCAAAGTGGTTTATGCAAGTAAATTAAATTTTTTTGAATGAGTCAAAAAATCACAAAAAAATTATGAAAGAATGGAAAATCATAATATTCCCCATAAATACAAAAAAGTAAAGAAAATCCTCTTTCGAATGTTCAAAAAATTTTAAAAAAGGCCCTCGAAAGTAAGAAAAAT
>RXID01011566.1:0-14376 GCA_005019695.1 Trichopus zeylanicus subsp. travancoricus
TACTACTACTACTACTACTACTACTACTACTACTACTACTACTACTACTACTACTACTACTACTACTACTACTACTACTACTACTACTACTACTACTACTACTACTACTACTACTACTACTACTACTACTATTATTACTCTTGGTACTACTACTACTACTACTCTTGGTACTACTACCACTACTACTACTACTACTACTTCCCCAACTGCTAAAACAACTAAAAATACTTCTACTATTTCTACTATTGCTACTACTGCTATTATCGCTACTACTACAGCTGCTACTATCGCTACTACTGCTACTACTCCTACTACTCCTACTACTGCTATTGAAACTACAACTACTATTACTACTACTACTGCTGCTACTTGTACTATTACTACTACAATTACTACTACTACTACTATGACTACTACTACTATTGTAGCTACTACTACCACCGCTACAACATCTATTAGAACAACTACTACTACTGATACTACTTGAATTACTACTACTACAACTTCTACTGCTGCTCCTACTACTACTACAATTACTACTTCTATTACAACAACCACTACTATTACTACTATAGCTACTATAATACTATTACTACTATTACTATTACCACTACTACTACTACTACTACTACTAATACTACTAATACTGCTACTAGTGCTACTGCTATTGCTACAGCTACTACTACTACTACTACCTACTACTACTACTACTACTACTACTACTACTACTACTACTACTACTACTACTACTACTACTACTACTACTACTACTACTACTGCTGCTGCTGCTACTGCTGCTGCTACTGCTACTGCTACCACCATTGCTACTATTAGTACTATAATTATGACAACTGCTACTACCACTACTACTATAATAACAACAACTACTACTACTATTACTACTGTAGCTTCTACTACAACTCCTACTTATACTTCTACAACCACAATAACAACTACTGCTGCTGCTGCAACTACCACTAACAGTAGTAGCAGTAGCAGGAGTAGTAGTAGTATTAATGAAAGTGGTAGTAGTATTAATAGCAGCAGTAGTAGTAGAAGTAGTAGCAGTGATTGTAGCAGCAGCAGTAGTGCCAGAAGTAGTAGTAGTTGGAGAAATTGTAGTAGTTGTAGTAGTAGCAATAATAACAATAACAGTAGCAGTAGTAGCATAGTAGTAGTAGTTGTAGCTGCAGGAGAACTAGGAGTAGTCATAGTAGTAGTTGCAACATCAGTAGTAGCAGTAGTAATAGTAGAAGAAGTAGCAAAAGTAGCAGTAGTAGTAATAGTAGTAATAGCACTGGTAGTAATAGTAATAGTAGCAAAAATAGTAGCAATGTAGTAGTTGCAAAAGCAGTAATAGTAGTAGTAGTAGTCACTGTCGTAGTAGTAGCAGCAATAGCAGTAGCAACAGCCGCAATAATAGTAGTAATATTTGTATTAGTTGTAGGAGTTGTGGTAATAGGAGTAGTAGTGGTAGAAGTAGTAGTAGCAGTAGCAGTAGTAGTAGTAGTTATGGTAGTAGTAGCCGTAGTTGCTATAGCGAAAGTAGTTGTAGTAGTAGTAGTATTAGTAGGAGTAGTTGTAGCAATAGCCATAGTAGTTGTAGTAGTAGCAGTGGTAGTAGTTGTTATTGTTGTTGTAGTAGTAGCAGTCATAGTAGTAACAATAGTAGCTGTAGCAGTAGTAGTAATAATAGTAGTAGAAGTAGCAATAGTCAGAGTTGTTGTAATAGTAGTCATGGTAGTAGTAGTCATAGCAAAAGTAATAGTAGTAGTTCAAGTAGTATTAGAAGTACAAGCAATAGCAATAATAACATTAGTCATAGTAGTAGTAGTAGTAGTGGTCGAAGGAGGTGTAGTAGTGGTAGTAATAGTAGTTGTAGCAGTAGTAGTAGCAATAGTAGTACCATTAGTAGCTGTAGCCACAGTACTAGTAGTAGTATTAGTAGTAGTAGTAGTAGAAGGAGTAGTGACAGCAGCAGCAATCATGGCAATAGTAGTGGTACTAGTGATAGCAGCAGCAGTAGCAGTAGCCATAGCAGTTGTAGTAGTAGTAGTTGTAGCATCATATCTATACTAGTAGTTGTGGTAGTAGTAGTAGTTGTAGTGATAGTAGTAGTAGAAGTAGTAGTTGTAGTAGTAGTACCAGCAGTAGCAGTAGTTGTAGTTGTAGTTGTAGTAGCAGTAGCAGTATTAGTTGTTATAGGAGAAGTAGTAGTAGTTGTTATTGTTGTAGTTGTCAAAAAAGTAGAAGTAGAAGTAATAGTTGTTGTAGTAGAAGTAGTTATAAAAGTAGTACTATTAGTAGCAGTGACAGTAATTATAGTAGTAGTAGTAGTAGTAGTAGTAGTAGTTGTTGTTGTTGTTGTTGTTGTTGTAGCAGTAGTAGTAGCTGTAGTAGTGGTCGTAGTCGTAGTAAAAGTAGCAGTAGCATTAGTAGTTCGAACAGGAGCAACAGCAGTAGTTGTTGTTGTAGTAGTAGTAGTTGCAGAATTAGTAGTAGCACTTGTGTTAGTAGGAGAAATAGTAGTAGAAGAAGTACTAGTCCTTGTTATTGTTGGAGAAGTTGTAGTAGCAATTATAGCAATAGTAGTAGTACTAGAAGAAGTAACAGTAGTAGAAGTAGCTGTAGTAACAATAGTAGTAGTAGTAATAGTAATAGTAGTATTAGTAGTAGTAGTTGAAGTAGAAGATATAGTAGCAGTAATAGTTGTAATAGTAATAGTAGTAGTAGTTGTTGTTGTAACAGTAGTAGTATTATTATTAGTAGTACTTGCTGTAGCAGTTGTACTAATAGTATTACTAGTTGTAGCCGTAGCAGTAGTAGTAGCAGTAACAGCAGCAGCAGCAGTAGTAATAGTAGCAGCAATAGAAGTAGTAGTAGTAGTAGTAGTAATTGTAGTAGTTGTAGTGGTAGTAGCTAAGGAGTAGTAGCAACAGTATTAGTAGTAGTAGTAGTAGTAGTAGCAGCAGTAGCAATAGTAGAAGTAGCAGCAGTAGTAGTAATAGTAAAAGTACTGGGTGTGGCAGTAGTTGTTGCAGTAGTACCACTATCCGCGGTAGTAGTAGTCATAGTGGTAGCTAAAGTTGTAGTAGCAACTGTAGCAACAGTAGTGCTAGTAGTAATAAGAGTAGTGGTAGCAATTATAATTGTAGTAGTAATAGTATTAGTCGTAGCATTTGTAGTAGTGGTAGTAGCCGTATTAGTAGCAAAACTAGCCGAAGTGGTAGTAGTAGTAGTAGCAGTAGTAGTAGTAGTAAAAGTAGTAGTATCAATAGTAGCAGTTTTAGAAGTATTAGTATTAGTAGTAGGTATTGCAGTATTAGCTATGGTAATAGTGATTGCAGTAGTAGTAGTTTTAGAAGTATTACTATTAGGAGTAGTAGTATAGTAGCAGTAGAAGCTGTAGTAGTAGTGGTAGTAGTCGCTAGTGCAGCAGTTGCAGTAATAGCGGTAATAGCAGTAGTAGTAACAATAGTAGTAGCAATAGGAGGAGTAGCAACAGTGGTTGTAGTTGTCGCAGTAGTAGAAGTGGTAGCAATAGTTGTAGTAGGAGTAGTAGTAGTTGTAAAAGAAGTAGCAGTTGTAGCAATAGTAGTATTTAGTGGTAGTTGCAGTAGTAGCAGTAGTAGTAGTGGTAGCAACAGTATTAGTAGGAGTAGTAGAAGAAGTAGTAACAGAAGTAGCAGTAGACATAGTAGTAGCAGTAGGTGTAGTTATAGTAGCAGTAGTCGTAATTGTTATAGCAGTAGTGGTAGAAGCAACTATAGTAGCAGTCTCGGTAGTATTATGAGATGTGGTAGTTCTGGCGGTAGCTGTAGTAGTAGAAGTAGTAGTAGTTGTAGCAGTAATACAAGTAGTTACTGTTTTAGTAGTGGTAGTACAAGTAATAGCTGTAGCAGCCATAGTAGCAATAATAGTTGCAATAGCAGTTGTAGCTATATTAGCAATAGTAGTAGAAGTTGCAGTGGTAGTAGCTTAAGTAGTAGCAACAGTAGTAGCAGCAGTATTGGTAGTATTAGTAGTTGTAGTAGTAGCAGTAGTGGTAGTAGTTGCAGAAGTAGTAGCAGCAGTGGCAGAAGTAGCAGCCATAGTAGTTGTAGTAGTGGTAGTAGTAGCAGTAGGAGAAGCAGCAGCAGCAGCAGTCACAGCAGTAGTAGTAGTCGTAGTAGTAGCAGTAGTATCGTAGTAGTAGTAGTAGGAGCAACAGCAATATAAGTAGTAGTAGTTACTAGTAATAGTAGTCATCGCAGTAGTAGTACTAGTTATTAGTAGTAGTAATTGTAGCAGTAGTAGTAGCAATAGTAGTAGTGGCTAAAGTAGTAGCAGTAGTACTAGTTGTAGTCGTAGCAGTAGTAGTTGTAATAGTGGTGGCAATTGTAATAGTAGGAGCAGCAGCAACATTTGTAATAGTAGTAGTAGTAGTAGTAGAAGTAATAGTAGTTGTAGTAGCAGTAGTAGTAGTAGTGGTAGCAGTAGTAGTAGTAGTGGTAGCAGTAGTAGTTGAAGTTACAGTGGTAGTAGCAATAGGTATGGAAGTAGTGGTGGTAGCAGCTACTATAGTTGTAGTACTAGTAGTAGTAGCAGTAGTATTAGTAGTAATTGCAGTAGTGGTAGTGGTAGTAGTAGTAGTAGTAGTAGTAGCAGCTGTAGTAGCAGTTGTAGTAGAAGTAGTAGTAATAGTAGTAGTAGTAGCAGTAGAAGTAATAGTAGTAGCAGTTGTAGTAGAAGTACTAGTAATAGTAGTAGTAGTAGCAGTAGAAGTAATAGTAGTAGCAGTAGTATTAGTGGTAGTAGTAGTAGCAATAGTAGCAGTAGCAGTAGTTGTATTAGTTGCAATCGCAGTAATAGTTGCAATAGGAGTAGTAATAGCAGTATTAGTAGTAGAAAAAGTAGTAGCAGTAGTACTAGCAGTAATAGTAGTAGCTGTTGTAGAGTAGCAGCAGTAACAACAGTAGTAGTAATAATAATAATTATAGTAGCAGTAGTAGTAGCATAAGTAGAAGTAACAGAAGTAGTAGTAACAATAGTAGTATTAGTAATAGTATTAGTATTAGTATTAGTAGTAGTAGTAGTAGTAGTAGTAGTAGTAGTAGTAGTAGTAGTAGTAGTAGTAGTAGTAGTAGTAGTAGTAGTAGCAGTAGTACTTCCAGTAGTAGTAGAGGTAGCAATAGCACTCGTAGCCCAGTAATCGTCGCAACATTAGTCATAGCAGTAGTAGTAGCAGTAATAGTAGCAGAAGTAGTAGTAATAGTAGTAGCAGTAGCACTAGCAGCAGCAGCAGTAGTGGTACTAGGAGAAGTAGAAGTAATAGTAGAAGTTGTAGTTGTTGTTGTAGTAGGAGTAGTGGTGGTGGTAGTAATCGTACTAGTAATATAAGTTATAGTAGTAGGAGTAGGAGTAGTAGTTGTAGTAGTAGTAATAGTATAATAGCTGCAATAGTAGCATAGATAGTATAAGTTGAAGTTGTAGTAGCAGTAGTAGCAGTAGTAGTAGTGGTAGTAATAGTAGTAGTTGTTGTTGTAGTACTCGTAGTAGCATTAGCAGCTGCATCACTAGTAGTAATACTTGTAGTATTTGTAGCTGAAGCAGTAGTAGTAGTATATTAGCAGTAGTGGTAGTGGTAGCAGTAGTAGTAGCTAAGATAGTGGTAATATAAGAAGTAGTTGTGGTAGCAATACTAGTCGTGGCAGAAGAAGCAAGTGTAGTAGTAGCGGTAGTAGCAATAGTTGTCATAGTTGTAGTCTTAGTAGTAGTTGTAGTAGTGCGAAAAGTTGCAATTGTAGTAGTAGTAGTGGGACAAGTAGTAGTGGTAGTAGTAGTAGCGGTAGTAGCGGTAGTAGCAGTAGTGGTAATAGTAGTAGTAGTGGCAGTAGTAGCAGTGGTAGTGGCAATGGATGTAGCAGTGTAGAAGTCGTAGTCGTAGTGGCCATAGTCGCAGTAGGTGTAGTAGTTGTAGTAGTTATAGTAGTAGATGTAGTAGAAGTAGTAGTAGCAGTTATAGCAGCAGTAGTAGTAGGACAAGTAGTAGTGGTAGTAGTAGTAGCGGTAGTAGGTATAGTAGCAGTAGTGGTAATAGTAGTAGTAGTAGTAGTGGTAGTTGTAGTAGTATAACTACTAGTAGTTATAGCAGTAGATGTAGTAGAAGTAGTAGTAGTAGTTGTAGCAGTAGTAATAGTAGTAGTAGTACTAGGATGAGGAGGAGGAGGATTAGTCTTAGTAGTGGTACTAGTAGTAGTAGGTTGTAGGAGTTGTCGAAGTAATAGTACTAATAGTAGTATTATTATAGTAGTAGTGTAGTAGTATTAGTAGTAGTAGTAGTAGGAGGAGAGGTTGAGGAGGAAGTAGTAGTAGTAGTTGTTGTTGTTGTTTGTTGTGTTGTAGTAGGTAGTAAGTTGTTGGTGTTATTTAAATGTAGTAGCCATAGCAGTAGTAGGTGCAAAAGTAGTAGAAGTTGGGGAAGTAGTAGCAATAGCTGTAGGAGCAATAGTTGTAGCAGCAATGGCAGAAGTAGTAGAAGTAGGAGTAGTGGTTATAGCAGCAATGGTAGTAGTAATAGAAGTAGTAGTAGTAGCAGTAGTAGTGTCAGTCGTAATTATAGTAGTGGTACAAGTAGCAGTAGCAATAGGTGCAGTAGTAGCAAAAGTTATTCCAATAGTAGCAGTAGTTGTAGCCACAGTAGCAGCAGTAGAAACAATAGTAGTGGTAGTAGTAGCAGCAACAGTAGCGGTAGTAGCAGTAGTCATAAGAGAAGTAGTAGTAGCAGTAGCAGTAGCAGTAGTAATAGTATTAGTAGTAGCAGTAGTAGTGGTGGTAGTTATCGTACTAGTAGTGGTAGTTGTAGAAACAATAGCAGTATTAGTAGCAGTTGTAGTAGTAGTAGTACTGTAACAGTAATTGAGAGAGCAGCAGCAGCATTAGTGGTAGTAGGAGTAGTACTAGTAGTGGTAGTAGTAGCAGCAATAGTAGGAGGAGGAGTAGTAGTAGTAGGAGTAGCGGCAACTGCAGTAGTGGTACTAGTAGTAGAAGTTGTAGCAGCAACAGTTGCAGTAGTAGTAGTAGTAGTAGTAATACCAGTGGAAGCAGTAGTAGCAATTGTAGTAGTAGGTGTAGTAGTAGTAGTAGAAGAAGTAGTAGTTGTATTAGAAGTAATAGCTACAGCAGTATTAGAAGTAATAGTAGTAGCACTAGGAGTAGTAGTAGTAATTGCAATAGTAGTAGCAGCAATTGTACATTAGCAGTAATAGTATTAGTTGGAGTAGTAGCAGTGGTAGCAGTATTAGTAGTAGTTGTAGTAGCTGCAGGTGTAGAGGTAGTAGTAGAAGTAGAGGTAGTAGTAGTAGTCGTAGTAGTAGGACTAGCAGTAGCAGTAGTAGCAGCAGTAATATCAATACTAGTAGTGGTAGCAGTAGTTGTTGTATTAGTAGTTGCAGTAGGAGAAGTAGTACTAGTAGTAGCTATGGAAGAAGAAGTAGTAGTAGTTGTGGTTGTAGTTGTAGTAGTAGTAGTAGTAGTGGTGGCAGTAGTAGGAGTAGTAGAAGTAGAAGTAGAAGTAGCAGTAATAGTAGTATTCGTAGTTGCAGCACTAGTGGTAGTAGTAGTAGTAGTAATAATAGTTGTTGTTATCGTAGGAGAAGTTGTAGTAGTTGTGGTAGTAGTAGTAGCAGTAGTAGCAATAGTAGTAGCAGCAGTAGAACTAGCATTAGTAGTAATAGTAGTAGTAGTAACAGTAGTAACAGTAGTAGTGGTTGTTGTAGTAGCAGTAGTGGTAATAGTAGTAGATGCATTATAAGTAGTAGTAGCAATAATAGTTGCAATAGAAATTGTAATAGTAGCAATAGTAGTGCTAGCAGTTGTAGTCATAGCAGTAGTAGCAATAGTAGTACTAGCGCTAATAGTTGCAGTTGTACTAATAGTAGAAGTCATCGGGGCAATTGCTACAGTAGCAGCAGTAGTAGTAGCAGAGCAATAGTAGTAGTAGCAATAGAAATAGTAGTAGCAGGAGTTGTAGCAACAGTAGCAGTAGTAGCAGGAGTTATAGCAGCAGCTGTAGTACTAGCAGTAGCAGTAGTTGTACAGTAGTAGTAGTTGTAGAAGAAATAGTAGTAGTAGTAGTAGTTATAGTAGTAGGAGAAGTAGTAGTAGTAGTTGCAGTAGAAGTAGTTGTAGAAGTAGTACTATTAGTAGCAGTACTATTACTAGTAGTAGTAGTAGTAGTAGTAGTAGTAGTAGTAGTCATAGTCGTAGTAGTAGCAACAACAGTAGTAGTAGATGTAGTACTAGTGGTCATAGCAATAGTAGTAGTAGTGGTAGTATTAGTTGTTGTAGTCAGAGCAGTAGTAGTAGTAGTTGTTGTTGTTGTTGTTGCTGTTTTTGTTGTTGTTGTTGTAGTAGTAGTAGTAGTAGTAGAGTAGTGGTAGCACTAGTGGTAGTAGCAGAAGAAGTAGTAGTAGTTGTTATTGTGAGGGAAGTTGTCGTAGTGGTAGTGGTAGGAGAAGTAATAGTTGTAGCAGTAGTAGCAATAGTTGTAGAAAGAGGAGGAGGAGAAGTAGTAGTACTAGTAGTAGTAGGCGTAGCAGCAGTAGCAATAGTAGTTGCAGTTGTACTAATAGTAGTAGTTATATTAGCAATAGCTACAGTAGCAGTAGTAGCAATTGTAGTAACAGTAGTAGTCGTAGTAGAAGTAGTAGTTGCAGTAGAAGGAGGAGTTGTAGTAGTAGTAGTAGCAGCAGTTGTAGTACTAGCAATAGTAGTTGTTATAAGAGAAATAGCAGTAGTAGTAGTAGTTATAGTTGTAAGAGAAGTAGTAGTAGAAGAAATCATAGAAGTAGTACTATTAGTAGCAGTACTATTAGTAGTGGTGGCAGTAGCAGTAGCAGTAGCAGTAGTAGTAGTAGTAGTAGTAGTAGTAGTAATAGTAGATTTAGTAGTAGTAGCAGTCATTGCAGCAACAGTAGCAGTAGTGGTGGTAGTATTAGTAGTTGTAGTGGGAGTAGCAGTAGTAGGTGTTGTAGTTGTTCTTGTTGTTGTTGTTGTTGTTGTTGTAGTAGTCATAGTAGTAGAAGTAATAGTAGCACTAGTGGTAGCAGGAGAAGTAGTATTAGCTGCTATTGTAAGGGAAGTTGTAGTAGTAGTAGTAGAAGTGGTAGTAGTAGGAGAAGTAGTAGTAGTAGTAGTTGTAGAAGTAGTAGTAGCAGTAGTAGTAGTACTAGTAGCAGCAGCAACAGCAGTAGCTGTCGGAGCATGAGAAGAAGTTTGTGTAGCAGTAGCGGTAGTATTGGTAGTAGTAGTAGTAGTAGCAGTTGTAGTCATTGTGGTAGTAGTATTAGCTGCAGTAGTAGCAATAGTAGTACCAGTACTAGTAGTAGTAGTAGTTGCAACAGGAATGCTAGTATTAAAAGTAGTAGTAGCAGTAGCTGTAGAAGTAGTGGAACCAGTAGTAGTAGTTGCTATAGTAGTAAAAGTAGCGTTCTCAATAGTAGTAGTAGTAGTAGCTGTAGCTGCAGTAGTATGAGAAGTAGTTGGAGTAGCAATAGCAATAGTATGGTTGTGGTAGTAGCAGTAGTAGTAGTAGTATCAGCAGCAGCAGCAGTAGTAGTACTGGCAGTAGAAGTAGTTGTAGCAGTACTAGCAGTAGCTGTTGTAGTAAAGCAGTAGTAGTAGTAGTTGTAGGAGGAGTAGAAGTAGTATGAGTAGTTGTAGCTGTAGTAGTAGTCATCATGGGGACTGTGTTCTTGTTTTAGTTGTTGTAGTAGGAGTAGTAGTAGCAGTAGTCATAGTCGTTGTTGTAGTAGTAGTGGCTGTTGTTGTAGAAATAGTAGTAGCCGTAGATGTAGTAGTTGAAGAAATAGTAGAAGTAGGGGAAGTAGTAGTAATAGTTGTAGCAGTTGTAGTTGTAGTAGCAATGATTATAATTGTAGAAGGGGGTAGTAGTATTAGTAGTAGTAGTGGTATTAGTAGTAACATAAGTAGTAGTTTCAAAAGCAGTAGTATTAGTAGTAACAGAAGTAGTAGTTGAAGTAGCAGTAGTAATAGCCATAGTACTAGCAGTAGTAATAGCAGTAGTAGCAATTGTAGTAGATGTAGCAGCAGCAGCTGTAGTAGTAGGAGAAGCAATTGCAGTAGTAGCAGCAGCAGCAGCAGCAGTAGTAGTAGTGGTAGTAGTAGTATTAGTTGTAGCATTACTAGCAGTAGCATCTGTTGTAGCAGTACTAGCAGTTGCCGTACTAGTAGTGGTAGTTGTAGAAGTAGTAGCAGTATTAGTAGCTGTAGTAGTTGTTATAGAGTAGCAGTAATAGTAGGAGTAGTACTACTGGCAGAAGCAGTAGTAGTAACTGTAGAAGTAGCTGCATCTGTAGTAGTAGTAGCAAAAGTAGTACTAGTAGTAGGAGTAGTAGCAGTAGCAGCAGCTGCAGCATTGTAGTAGTAGTACTAGTATTAGTAGTAGTAGTAACAACAATAGTAGTAGCAGCAATAGTAGTAGTAGTAGCAGCAATAGTAGTAGTAGTTGCCATACCAGTAGTGTGAGTATTAACAGTAGTAGTCGTAGCAATAGTATTAACAGAAGTAGGAGTAGTTGTTGTTGTTGTAGTAGTAGTAGTAGTAGTAGTAGTAGTAGTAGTGTAGTATTATAATAAGTTTTAGTAATAGTTGTAGTAGAAGTTGTAGCAGTAGCAGCAAAAGTAGTAGCAGCTGTAGTAGTTATTGTAGTAGTAATAGTTGTAGCAGTAGTCGCAGTAGTAGTAGCCGTAGTAGTGATAGTAATAGCAGCAGTAGCAGCCGTAGTAATAGTAGCAGTAGTAGTAGCAAAGGTAGCTATAGAGCAGTAGTAGAAGTAGTAGCATTAGCAGTAATACTAGAAGCAGCAGTACTAGTAGCAGTAGTAGTAGAAGTTGTAGTTGAGTAGTAGTAGCAGCAGTAGTAATAAAAGTAGTAGTAGAAGTAGTAGTAGGAGGAGGAGAAGCAGTAAGAGTAGTACCTATAGAAGTTGCAGTAGCTGTCGTAGTAAGAATAGTTAGAGTACCAGTTGCAGTAGCAGTAGTAGTGTTAGTAGTAGTAGCAATTGTTGTAGTAGTAGTTGTTGTTGTCGGAGCAGCTGGAGCATTAGTAGTAGTAGTAGCAGTAGTCGTAGTAGTAGCTGCAGTTGTACTAGTATTAGTCGTAGCATTAGCAATAGCACCAGCAGTAGTACTAGCAGTGGTAGTAGTAGTTCTAGTAGTAGTACTAGCAGTAGCAGCTGCCGCAGTAGTTGTAGTAGTACTAGTATTAGTAGTAGTAATAACAACAATAATAGTAGGTGTAGGAGGAGGAGTAGGAGTAGCAGTAGTAGTAGGAGTTGTAGCAGTAATAGTAGGAGTAGTAGTAGTTGCAGTAGGAGTAGCATCGGTAGTGACAGTAGTAGTAGCAGTAACAATAGTAGTACCAGTAGTATTAGCAGAAGTAGTAGTAGTTGCTGTAGTAGTAGTAGTAGTAGTATCAGTATCAGTAGTAGTCGTAGTAGAAATTGTAGCAGCGGTAGCAGAAGGAGTAGCAGCTGCAGTAGCAGCAACAGTTGTAGTAGTAGTCATAGTAGTAGTAGTTGTAGTAGTAGTGGTAGTAATAGTAGTAGTACCCTCCGTGGTCGCAGTTGCAGTAGTATTAGCAGTCGTGGCTGTAGTAGAAATAGCAGTAGTAGCAGTAACAACAGAAGTAGCAATAGTAGTAGCAGTAGCAGTAGAAGCAATAGTAGCAACAGTAGCAGTAGTAGCAGTAGTTGTTGTTGTGATAGTGGTAGTAGCAACAGCAGTAGTAGTAGTAGTAGTAGCATCAGTAGTCGTAGTAGTAGTAGCAGTTGTAGTACTACTAGTAGTAATAGTCATTGTAGCAGTAGAAGCAATAGTAGTAGTACTAGTCGTAGGAGATGTAGTAGAGGTAGTTGTTGTCGTTGTTGTTGTAGGAGAAGTAGGGGTAGTCTTCGTAGTTGTAGTAGTAGAAGCAATTGTAGAAGTAGTTCTATTAGTAGCTGCAGCAGTAACTGCAGTAGTAGTAGTGGCAGCAGCAGCAGTAGTAGCAGCCGTAGAAGCAACTGTAGTAGCGGTAGAAGAAATAGTAGTAGTTGTAGTACTAGTAGAAGCATCAACATTGGTAGTAGTAGTAGCAGTAGTAATAAAAGCACAAGTAGCAGTAGAAGTAGTGCTAGTATGAGTAGTAGTAGTAGCAGTTATAGTAGAAGTAGCAATAGTAGTAGCAGTAGCAATAGAAGTAATAGTAGCAACAATAGCAGTAGTAGCAGTAGTAGTTGTTGTGATAGTGGTAGTAGCAGTAGTAGTAGTAGTAGTAGCAGCAGTAGTTGTAGTAGTAGTAGCAGTTGTAGTACTACTAGTAGTAATAGTCGTTGTAGCAGTAAAAGCAATAGCAGTAGTACTAGTTGTAGGAGTGGAAGTAGAGGTAGTTGTTGTCATTGTTGTTGTAGGAGTAGGGGTAGTCTTTGTAGTTGTAGTAGTAGAAGCAATTGTAGAAGTAGTACTATTAGTAGCTGTAGTAGTAACGGTAGTAGTAGTATCAGTAGCAGTAGTAGCAGCCGTAGAAGCAACAGTAGTAGCAGTAGCAGTAGTAGCAGTAGACGAAACAGTAGTAGTAGTAGTAGTAGTAGAAGCATCAACATTGGTAGTAGTAGTAACAGTAGCAATAAAAGCACAAGTAGCAGTAGAAGTAGTGCTAGTACGAGTAGTAGTAGTAGCAGTAGTTGTTGTAGTATGAGAAGTAGTTATAGTAGCAGTAGTAGTAGTTGTGGAACAAGTAGTAGCAACAGTAGTGTTAGCAGTAGTAGCAGTAGTAGTAGCTACAGCGGTAGTAATAGTAGTAATCGTAGTAATCGTAGTCGTACCATTAGTAATAGTAGTAGTTGTGGTTGGTGTATTACGAGCAGTAATAGCAGCAGAAGTAGTAGCAGTAGTATTAACAGTAGTATTAGTTCTTGGAGTACTTGTAGTAGTAGGAGTAGAAGTAGTACTACTACTACGACTGCTGCCGCAACTATTTCTGGGGCTACGAGTGCTGCTGCTAATTCTGGTACTACAACAACAACTACTGCTACTACTACTACTACTACTACTATCACTACTACTACCTCTACTAGTATTATTACTACAACCATTACGCGGCTACAAGTACTACTACAGCCAACACTACTACTAATGTTACTGCTACTACTGCTACTTCTTCTACCGCTACTACTACTACTACAGATACTACTACTACTACAACTGCAACTGCTACTACTATTACTGCTACTAGTACTACTGCTACTACTTTTACCACTACTGTTACTCTTGCTACTACTACTGTTGCTGCTACTGCTAGCACGCCTACTACTCTTGCTACTCCAAATATTGCTATTACGGCCACTCCTACAACTACTCTGATTGCTGCTCATACCCCTACTCCTACGACTACTACTACCACTACTACAACTATTCCTCCTCCTCGTCCTCCTACCGCTAGTCCTACTCCTGCTTCTGCTACTACTACTACTCCTAATGCTACTACTACTACTACAACAACTTGGACTACCACTCTTGCTCCAACTCCTACTGCAACCACTCCTCCGACAACTATAACTACTACAACTACTACTTCCACTACTACTACTGCTACTAGTTCTAGTATCGCTACCACTACTACTGTTATTTCTGCTACTATGACTACTGTTACTACTATTACCACTACTACTCATATAACCACTACTACTATTATTATTATTATTATTATTACAACAACTACTACTACTACTATTGTAGCTGCTACAACAACAACTACTACTATTAGTATAGCTGCTACTTCTACTACTCCAACACCTTCTGCTACAACTCCTCCTCCTCCTACTACTACTACTACTACCACCATTGCTCCAATTGTTATTACTCCAACTCAAACTCTTACTACTACTATAAATACTACTTCAACTAATACTACTACTATAAATACTACTGCAACTAATACTACTACTACTACTACAACTACTACCACTAATACTACTACTATTACAACAACAACAACAACTACTACTACTAGTCTCGCTCCTGCCACTACTACAAATACTCGTATTCCTACAACTATTACTATGATGCCTACTACTCTTGCTCCTACTCGTACTATTGCTAGTACTACTACTACTACAACAACAACAACTATTACTACTACTATTATTACTCATACTACTATTACTACTACAACTACCACAACTACTATTACTAGTACTACTACTACTATTACTACTATTTCTACAACTACTACTCCTACTTCTACAACTACTACTGCTGCATTAATACTACTACTGCTGCTCCCGCTACTACTACTACTACTACTACTACTACTACTACTACTACTACTACTCCT
>RXID01011566.1:14396-31933 GCA_005019695.1 Trichopus zeylanicus subsp. travancoricus
ATTACTACTACTACAATGTTAACTACAACTACAACTGCTACTACAGCTACTACAACTATTGCTACTTCTACCCCTCCTACTTCTACTACTACAACTCCTAGTACTCCTACTACTCCTACTACTACTGTTACTACTACTACTAATGCTTCTACTACTATCCCTACTCCGAATCCAACTCTAGTTATAACAACTACTGTTACTACTAATACTATTACTACTACTACTTCTACAATCACTACTACGACTACTACAACAACAACTACTTCTACTACTGCTACTAGTACTTCTACAACTTCTTCTACAACTACAATTGCTATTGCTACTTCTACTACTACTGTTACGGGTACTACTACTGTCGCTGCTGGTACCACTACCTCTACTATAACTACCACTACAGCTGTTGGTGCTGTAGCTGCAACTCCCACAACTACTACATCTACTAATACTACTACTATAATAACTACTATAGTTGCTGATGCTGTAGCTGCAACTCCTACTACTACAACTACTACTAATACTAGAACTACAACAACTACTACTATGACTCCTCCTCCTATTACTTCTACAACTACCACTACTACTACTTCTGCTGCTGCTACTACTACTACAACTACACAGCAACAACTACTTCTATTACTACTACTACTACTGCTACTACTACTATTACTACTACTCGAATAACAACAACTACTACAACAACTACAGGTGCTAATATAACTACTACTACTAATACGCCTATTACTACTAATACTATGACTATTACTAGTACTACTACTAATATTACTACTGCTATTGCTACAAGTACTTCTACTACTATTACTACTACTACTACAACTACTACTGCTATTAATACTATTATTACTACTACTATTGCTACAAATAGTACTGCTACTATCACTAATGCTACTACTACTATTGCTACTACTGCTACTACTACTCTTGTTACTACTTCTAGTTCTACAATTACTGCTACTACATCTACTACTTATATATGTACCCCTACTACTACTCCTACTACTACTACTTCTACTTTGACTACTACTAATACTACAACTACCACTGCTCCTACTACTACACCTACTCTTACACCAACTCCTATTACAACTACTAGTAGTGGAGAGAGTAGCAGTTGTGGCAGTAGCAGGCGTAGTGGAAGTAGTAGTAGCAGTGGCAATGGAAATAGTAGTCATAGTAGTAGTCATAGTTGTTGTAGTCCTTGTAGTAGCTGAAGTAGTAGTAGCCGTTGTAGTAGTCATAGTAGTAGTAGTAGTGGGTGTCGTAGTAGTAGTTGTAGTAGTATTAGTAGTAGTAGTAGTAGTAGGCACAGTAGTAGCAGTATTAGGAGTAGCAACAGTAGGAGTAGTAGTTGTAGTAATAGTTGGAGTCATATTAGTAGTAGTAGTCGTAGTAATAGTATCAGCGGCAGCAGCAATAGTAGTAGTAGTTGTTGTTGTAGCGGTAGTAGCAGTAGTATTAGTAGTAGTAGGTGTAGTTGTAGTAGTAGTAGTAGTAATAGTAGTAGTAGTAGTAGTTACTGACACGGTTGTAGTAGTAGTAGTAGTAGTTATAGTAGTAGTATGTGTAGGTGTAGTAGTAGCAGTAGTAGTTGTGGTTATTAGTTTAGTACTACTAGTAGTAGTAGTAGGTGTAGGTGTAGTACTAGTAGTAATAGAAGCAGTAGTGGTTCCCATAGTAGCAGTTGTAGTTGTAGTAGTAGTTGTTGTTGTTGTAGTAGTAGTAATAGTAGTAGTAGTAGTTATTGTAGGAGTTGCAACAGTAGTAGAAGTAGTAGTAGAAGATCTAATTGTTGTAGTACTAGTAATAGCTGTAGTAGTTGTAGTCAAAGTAGTAGTAGTTGTTGTTGTTGTTGTAGCTGTTTTAGTAGTTGTAGTAGTTGTTGTTGTCATAGTAGTATTACAAGTAGTAGTAACCGTAATATTAGTAGTAGTGGTAGTAGAAGTACTAGTGTAGTAGTAGGATTAGTAGTACTAGAAGCATTAGTAGTTGTAGTACGGGAATTTGTATTAGTTGTAGTAGTAGTAGTAATAGTCATAGTAGTTGGAGTAGTAGTTATAGCAGTAGGAGTAGTAGCAACTTTCGTAGGAGTAATAGTAGTATTAGTAGAAGTAATGGTAGTAGTACGAGAGGCAGTAGTTGCGGTAGGAGTAGTAGTAGTTGTAGTAGCAGTAGTTGTAGTATTAGTAGTAGAAATATTAGTAGTTGTAGGAGGTGTGTAGTTGTAGTAGCAGTAGTAGTAGGAGTATTAATCATAATGGTAGTAGTAGAAGGAGTAGTGGTTGTCATAGTCATAGTAGGAGACGTAGCAGTCGTAGTAGTAGTATAATTCGAGTTGCAGCAGCAGTAGTAGCCGCAAAATTCATAGTAGTAGTAGTTGTTGTAGCAGTAGTGGTAGTAATTTAAGAAGTAGTAGAAGTAGTAGTTGTCATATTAGCAGTTACAGTGGTTGTTGTTGTAGCAATAGTTGTAGTAGTGCTAATAGCGGTAGTAGTATTAGTCAAAGTTTTAATAGTAGTAGTTGTAGTAGTAGTAGGTGGAGGAGGAGTAATAGGAGTATGAGTAGTAGTAGAAGTAGCAGTAGCAATTGTTGTAGTTGAAGTAGTAGAAATAGTAGTAGTAGTAGTAATAGTAGTAGTATTACTAGTGGCAGTAGTTGCAGCAGTAATAGTAATTGTAGTAGTAATAGGTGTAGAAGTAGGACTTGCTGCAGAAGTAGTGTTACTAGGAATAGTAATTGAAGTAGTATTAATAGTAGTAGTACTAGTAGTAATAGCAACAACAGTCCTAGTAATAAATGTAGTAGTAGTGGGAGTAGTAGGAGAAATAGCCATACAAGTAGCAGAAGTTCTAGTAATAAAAGTAGTAGCAGTAGTAGTAGCAGCAGCAGTAGTAGTACTAGGAGTTGTAGCAGTAGTTGTTGTTGTAGTAGCAGCAGCAGTAGTAATAATAGTCGCTTTTAGTAATCTTACTACTGCCAGCAGTAGTTTTGTAATAGTTATTGTTGTAGTAGGATTGTAGTTAATATGTAGTAGTAGGGTACTAGTAGTAGTAGGTTGTTCGTGGTGGTGTGTGGTGGTAGTAGTGTCGTCAAGTAATAGTCATAGTTAGTTGTTGTTGTTGTTGTGTGACGACTCGATGTAGTTACTAAAGTTTGTCGTATTAGTTATTAGTAGTAGATAGTGATTATATTTGTTGTTGTTAGTACTACGTACTAGTAGTAGTAGTAGTGGTGGTTGGTTGGTTGGTGTGGTAAGTAGTAGAGTAGTTAGTAGTAGTAGTATTCGTGTAGAAGTAGTAGTAGTAGCGCAGTAGTAGTCGTATCGTTGTGTTCGGTGGTTAGTAGTAGTAGTAGTCGAGAAGAAGAGAAGAAGTAGGTAGTGAGTAGACGCCTAGAAGAAGTAGTAGTAGTAGCGCTAGTAGTAGTAGTACTAGTAGTGGTGGTGGTAGTAGTAGTAGTAGTACTACTAGTAGTAGAGGTAGTAGTTTTAGTTTTAGCAGTAGTAGTAGTAGCAGCTGTTGTAGAACTAGCAGCAGCTGTAGCAGTAGTACTAATAGTAGCAACAGAAGAAGTTGTTGTTGTTGTCATAGTAGTAGTAGTAGTAATACTCGTAGTAGCAGTAGTAGTGGTGGTTATAGTAGTAGCAGTAGTAGTAGTTTCAAAAGTAGTAGCAATAGTAGTAGTTGTAAGAGTAGCAGCAGCAGTAGCAGTAGCAGTAGTAGCAGTAGTAGTAGTAGTAGTCGCAGCAAATGAAGTTGTAGTAGCACTAGTAGCAGCGGCAATAGTAGCATAAGTAGTTGTGTTGTAGTAGTAGAAGTATTCAAAGTAGTAGAAGTTGTTGAAGTAGTTGTAATAGTAGCATTAGGAGTATTTGTTATTGCTGTAGTTGTAGTATTACCAGAAGTAGTAGCAGTAGCAGCAGTTGGAGTCATAATAGTAGCAGTAGTGGTAGTAATAGTAAGAGTAGTCGTTGGTTTAGTAGTAGGAGTCCGTGTAGCAGTAGTAATGGTAGTATTAATAGTAGTAGTAGTAGTAGGTGTAGTAGTAGTAGCAGGAGTAGTAGTAGTAATGGTACAAGTTGGAGTAGAAGTAGGATTAGAAGCAGAAGTAGTAGTAGTATCAGAAGCAATAGTAGTCGAAGCAGTAGTAGCAATAGCCGTAGAAGTAGTAGTTGAAATAGGAATAGTAGAAGTAGTAATCGGAGTAGTAGTACGAGTTGCTGTAGAAGAAATAGCAGTAGTAGCAGTGATGGTAGTAGAAGTAGTAGTAGTAGTAGCAGGAGCAATAATAGTTCTAGTAGTAGTAATAATTGTAGATGTAGTACTAACAGTAGGAAGTGTAGTAGTTGTAGTAGTAATAGTCGTAGTTGTAGTAGGTGTATTAGGAGTAACAGTACTAGTAGCAGTCATAGTAGTAGCAATAGTAGCTGTAGTAGTTGCATTTGTATCAGTAATAGTAGTAGTAGCCATAATACTAGTAGTAGTAGAAGTAGTAGTAGTAGTAGTAGTAGTAGTCGTGGCAGTAGCAGCTGCAATAGCAGTAGTACTACTACTAGTAGTAGATGTAATAGTTGTTGTTGTAGTAGTAGTTAGTAATAGTAGTTGGATAATAGTAGTAGGGACTATGGGAGTAGTTGTAGGTGTAGTAGTAGAAGTAGCAGCAGTAATAGCTATAATTGTAGTAGTAGTTGTGGCAATAGAAGTAGTAGTAGTATTAGGAGTAGGAGAAGGAGGAGGAGGAGTGGCATTAGCAATAGTAGTAAGAGTAGTAGTGGTAGTTTTAGTATTAGTAATAGTAGTAGTAGGAGTGGTAGTTGTAATACTAGTAGAAGTAGTAGTAGTAGTCCCTGTAATAGTAGTAGTAGTAGTAACAGCAGGAGAAATAATAATAGTAGTACTAGTAATAATAGTAGTAGTAGTACTATTAGTAATAGTAGTATTTGTAGTAAGGGTATTAGGAGTAGTAGTAGAACTAGTAGTAGGAGTAACAGTAGTAGAAGTAGTGGTGGTGGTAGTAGTAATAGTATGAGTAGTAGTAGTTATAGTATAAGTAGTAGTAGCAGAAGAAGCAACAACAGTAGTAGAAGTAGTAGTTGGAGTAGTAGTAGCAGTAGAAGTAGTAGCAATGGTAGTAGTAGTTGTAGCAGTAACAACATTAGTACCAGTAGTAGCAACAGCAGCAGTAGTAGTTGTAGAAGAAGTAGTGGTGTTACTAATAGTAATAGTTGTAGTAACAGTAGCGTACTAGTAGTAGTAGTAGTAGTTGCAGTAGTAGCAGTAATAGTCGTAGTACTACTAGTACTACTAGTAGTAGTACGAGTGGTAGTAGTATTAGTAGTACTAGTAGCTATAGTAGCAGCAGTAATAGTAGCAAGAGCAGTAGTGGTATTCGTAGTATTGTAATAGTAGTAGTAGGAGTGGTAGTTGTAATACTAGTAGAAGTAGTAGTGGTTGTAATAGTGGTGGTAGTAGTAGCAGCAGCAGTAGTAGCAGTAGTAGTAGCACTAGCAGCAGTAGTGACAGTAGCAGTAGCAGTAGTCACAGTACTTGCGAAAGTTGTAGTAATAGCAGTAGTAGTACCTGAAGCAATTGCAGTATTAGAAGCAGTAGCACTAGTAGAAGTAGCAATAGTAGTAGTTGTAGAAGTAGTAGTAGTAGTAGAAGTGGTAGTAGTAGGGTGGGTAGTAGTACTTGTTATAATTAGAAAAGTTGTTGTTGTTGTTGTTGTTGTAGAAGCAGTGGCAGTATAGTTGCAGTAGTAGAAGTTGTAGGATATGTAGTAGTAGTAGTAGTAGTATTCGATATAGCAACAGTAGCAACGACAACAATAGTAGTAGTTGTACTAGTAGTTGTTGTGGTCGTACAAGTAGTAGCAGTAGTAGTAGTAGAAATTGTAGTAGTAGTGGTAGCTGTAGAAGTATTAATAGTGACAGTGGTAATAGCAGTAGTAGCAGCAGCAGTAGAAGTTCTAATAGTAGTAGTAGTAGTATTAATAACCGTAGTAGAAGTAGCAGTAGTAGTAGCTGTAGTCATACCTGTAGTAGTAGTAGTAGTGGCAACAACAACAACAGTAGTAGTAGTAGTAGTGGTATGAGCTGTAGAAGTAGTAGAAGTAGTAGTAGTAGAACTATCAGCAGTGAAGGTAGTAGTAGCTATAGTAGTAGTCATAGTAGTAGTCGTAACAACAGCTGAAGTAGTAGTAGTAGTACTAGTACTCGTAGTTGTAGAAGTAGTACTAGTGGAAGTTGTAGCAGCAACTGTAGTTGTAGCAATTGCAGAAGTAGTTGTAGTAGTAATAGTAGTAGAAGCAGTAGCTGTAGTATTAGTAGTTGTAGTAGTAATAGTAGTAGAAGCAGTAGCTGTGGTATTAGTAGTTGTAGTAGTTGTAGCAGTAGAAGTAGTAGCAGTGGAAGCAGTAGTAGTAGTATAAGTAGTAGTAGTGGTAGGAGTAGCATTATCCATAGCAACCCAAGTAGTAGGAGTAGTAGTAGGAGTTGAAGTAGAACTAGTAGTAGTAGTAATAACAACAGCGGTAATAGCTTTTGCAGTAGTAATAGTAGTAGTCGGAGCACTAGTCGCATTAGTAGTATAGTAGTAGTAGTTGCAGCAGTAGTAGTAGTTGTAGTTGTAATAATAATAGCAGTAGTAGTAATAATAGTAGTAGTAGTAGTGGTAGTAGTAAGAGTAACAACAGTAGTAGCAGTAGTAGTTGTAGAAGCAACATTAGTGGCAGTAGTGGGAGTAGTAGAGGTTGTAGTAGCAACAGTAGTAATCGCAGTAGCAGCAGCAGTAGTAGTAGAAGTAGTAGTTGGAGTAGAAGTAGTTGGAGTAGTTGGAGTAGCCTTACGTGCAAGAAACGATGTAGCAGTAGTAGTAGCAGTAATAATAAAAGTAGCTGGAGTAGTTGGGGCAGTAGTAGTAATAGCAGTAGTACTACAAATAGTAATAATAGCAAGAGCAGTAATAGCTTTAGTAGTAGTAGTAGTAGTAGTTGGAGCACTAGTTGCACTAGTAGTAGCAGTAGTAGTAGTTGCGGTGGCAGTAGTAGTTATAGTAGTAGTAATAGTAGTAGTAATAGTAGTAATAGTAGTTGTTGTAATAGTAGTAGTTATTGTACAAATAGTAAATGGAGTAGTAGTAACAATTGTAACAGCAGCAGCAGTACTAGTAGTAGCGGTAGTAATTGTAGCAGTAGGAGGAGTAATAATAGTAATAGTAGTAATAGTAGTAGTAGTAGAAACAGTAGTAGTAGTAGTACTACGACTACTACTACTACTACTACGACTACTACGACTACTATTTCTCCAACAAGAATGACTACTACTACTTCTTCAGCTACAACTACTGCCACTACGACTACTACGGCAACTACAACTACTACTACAATTTTTGTTGTTGCAACTACTTCTTCTACTGCTACTACTACAACTACTGCTACCTCTGCAACTACTTTTACTACTGCTACTATTATAACTACTAAAATAACAACAACTACAAGTATTACGACTACTATTGCTACTACGGCTGCCACGACTACTACTACTACTAATTCTGCCATTGCTACTACTTTTGCTACAATTTCTACTACTACTGCGACTTCTACTCCTCCTACTACTATTACTACTACTACTCCTCCTACTATTACACCTACTATGACTGTTACTGCTGCTACTACTGCTATTATCGCCACTACTACTACAACTGGTACTGCTATTATTGCTACTACTGTTACTACTACTGCTGCTGCTGCTGCTACTACTACAACCCCAACTACAAAAACTACTACTACTACTTCTACTACTGCTACTACAGCTACTACTACTATTACCGTTACTACTATTACTACTGCTATTGTTGCTACGACAGCTACTACAAATACTGCAGCTACAACTGCCCATGCTGCTAAAGCTACAATTGCTACTTCAACTTCTACTCCAACTACTACAACTTTAACTACCCCTACTACTACTACCACTACTACAATTTCTGCTAATACTACTTTTACTACTACCACTACTACGACTACTACTACAACTGCTAGTACTCCTCCTGCTGCTGTCGCTGCTATCGTTGTGGCATCTGCTACTACTACATCTACTTCTCCTCCTTCTACGACTACCACTACTATAATAACTACTACTACTATTGCTACTGCTACAACTATTATTACTACTACAACTACTACTAGTACAACAGCTAGTACGACAACTAGTGCTATAGCTACTACTACTACGACAACTACTTCTAATACTACTATGACTGCTCCTTCTACTACTACTATTGCTGCTACTACAATTACTATTGCTATTGCTGTACTACTATTACTATTGCCATTATTTCTTCCAATCCTACACCTACTAATACTTCTATTCTTGCTACAACTACAACTACTACTATTTTTACTAATAATACTCCTATTGTTACTGTTACTACTCCTAGAAGTCCTACTACTATTGCTCTTGCTCCTTCTACTACTGCTACAACTAATACCACTACTACTAATATGACGGCTACAAATGTTGCTATTACTACTTCAACTACTACTACGACTATAATTACTACCACTGTTACTACTTCTACTACTACTACGGCTGCTACGACTACTACTACAACAACAACTACTACAACTATTACTACTACAATTATGACTACGACGACTACGAATACTACTACTCCTACTACTGCCACTACTTCTACTACCACTACTTTTGCTGCTGCTATGACTACTACTACTACTACTACTTATGCTATTATTGCTACTACTACTACTACTACTACTACGACAACTACTACTAGTATTACTACTACTAATACTACTATTACTGCAACTACTACTACTGCTTATACTACTACTATTGTTGCTATTACAACTGCTACACTACTACTACTACTACTACTACTACTGCTGCTGTTGCTGCTGCTGCTACTCATATTACTATTATTTTTGCTACAATTGCTTCTGCTACTATTACGACTACTACTAGTACTACAACTATAACTACTGCTATTACTACTGCTGCTACTACTACTATTGCTACTACCACTACTGCTACTACCACAACTAATAATACTGCAACCACTACTACTTCTACAGCTGCTGCTATTCCTACAACTACTGCCACAATAACATAGGCTACTACTACTGCTACTGCTTCTCCTACTACTGCTTCTATTAATACTACTACCGCCACGAATGCTGCTGCTTCTGGTGCTTCTGCAACTACTACTAATACAACTGCTTTGGCTGCTACTAAAGATAATATTACTACTTCTTCTATTGCATTTTCGACTCCCGCTTCGGCTACTACTACTACTGCTACAACTACTACCACTATTACTACTATTACTACAACTGCAACTGCTACTACTGCTGCTAGTACTACTACTACTAGTGCTGCAGCTGCTTCTACTACTGCTGCTTCTTCTACTTCTATAACTACTACTACTACCGGTATTACTACTGCTGCTACAATAGCTAATACTACTGCTACTGCTACTACTTCTCCTCCTACTACTACTATTGCTGCTACTACTACTGCTAGTACTACTAATACTTGTACTACTGCAGCAGTTGCGGCTATTACTACTATCGCTGAAGCTGCAATAGCCACAACAACTACTTCTGCTACTACTCCAGCTACTACTACTACAACTACTTCTATGACTAAAACTACAAATGCTACTACTACTACTACAACTGCTACTACTGCTACTACTACCACTACTACTGCTGCTACTACTATTTCTACAAGTACTATTGTTGTTGCTACTATTACTAATACTATTGCCTCTTCTACTACTACAACAACTACTACTATTACTAGTATTACTTCTACTACTACTGCTACAACAACAACTACCACTTCTACAGGAGCTACAACTGCAACTACAATTGTTGTTGTTGCTACTACAACTACTACTATCACAGCTTCTCCAACCAATACTACAATTGCTACTAGTAATACAACTACTACTACTACTGCCTCAACTACTACAACTACAACTACTATTGCCACTACTTTTACTGCTGCTACTATAGCTTCAACTACTACAACTACTAGTACTACTGCTACTACCCTTCGAATTACTACCTATACTACTACTATGACCACCACCACCACCACTACTACTACTCCTGCTACTTCTAATATAATGACTACTACTGCTACTATTACTTTTATTGCTACTACAACTATTACTTTAACTACTTCTACAACTACTATTACTGTTGTTGCTGCTGCTACCTCTACAACTACTGCTAATACTACTACTACTAAAACTACTTCTACTACTATTACTACTATTACAACGACTAATACTACTCCTACTACTCCTACTAGAACTACAACTATTATCACTACTACTGTTACTACAACAACAACTACTACTACTACTACTACTACTACTACTTTGACTACTGCTACTGTTACTAGTACTAATACTGCTACTACTACTACTACAACTACTGCTGCTAATACTACAACAACAACAACAATGACTGATACTACTACTTCTACTACTAATTCTACTTTGAGTTCTACAGCAACTACTAGTACTACTACTACTACTGCTACTACTACTGCTCCTCCTACTCCTACTATAATGACTACTACTACAACTATAACAACTACTACTACTAATACAACCTCTACTACTAGTACTACTACTATTGCTACAACAACTATGCTACTTTTAAAACTACTTCTACTATTACTAGAACAACTACTACTCCGACTACTATTACTACTACTACTACTCCTCCTCCTCCTCCTCCTCCTAATACAACAACTACTACAGCTACTACTTCCACCACTAATACTACTACTACTACTATTACTACTACTACTACTACTATCACAACAACTAGTACTACTCCCCCTCCTAATACTACTACCACTACTACTACTGCTACTACAACTACTGCTACTATTTCTACTACTACTCCTAAATTAATTTCAACCATTACTTCGGCTACTAGTATTACTACCACTACTACTAGTCATATTACTGCTTCTACTACATCTACTACTACAACTACTACAGCTACTACTACTATAACTACTACCACTACTACTATGACTTCTGCTACAGCTATTACGACTACTACTACCCATGCTACTACTACTACAGCTGCTGCTGCTACTACTACTACGGCTACAACCTCTACTCCTACTAATTCAGCTACTACTACTCCAACAACTGCCACTATTACTAATCTTAATACTACCACCACCACAACTACTACTATAGCTGCTATAACTACTCCAACTATTACTACTGCTACTACTTCTACTACTACTATAGCTACAACTTGCACTACGACTGCTTCTACTACTACAAGTACTCCTACTGCAGCTACAACTACTCTTACTATTACTACTACTGCTGCTACTTCATCTATAGCTAGTACGACTAATACTTCTACTACTACTACTATGACACCTACTACAACAACTACTTCTATCCCTTTCACTTCGACTCCTCCTCCAACCAAAACTATAACTACCAATACTAGTACTACTACTGCTACTGCAACTACTATTACTACTACTACTAGCAATACTACTACTATCGCAACTTCTACAACTGCTGCTACTATTACTACAACTACAACTACAATTACTACTACTACTACTACTACTACTACAACTGCTACGTCTACTACTACTACAACTCCTACAACTACTACTACTACTCCAGCTACTGCTACTCCAGCTACTACAACTGCTACTAGTATTGCTACTACTGCTGCTACTACTACACCACCACAACTACTATTACTACTACAAGTGTTGCTACTACTCCAATAACTTCTACTATTACTACTATTAATACTACCATTATTACAACAACTACTGCTACTCCAACTACTCCAACTATTACTACTACTACTACTACTACTGCTACTACTAATACCTTTACTACAACTACTATGGCTTCTATTTCTTCTAACACTACATTTACTGCAACTAGTACTCCTACTACTACAATAACTACTCTTATTATTACTACTATTACTACTATTACTACTACTACTATTACTACTACTACAACTACTGCTACCACTACTTCTATGGCTCCGCCTCCCACTATAACTACAAACTACCAATATACAACAACTACTACTACTAATACTACTGCGGCTGCTACTACTACTACTACTACTGCTACTACTACTGCAACAAGTAGTACTACAATTATTACTACTACTGCTGCTGCTACCAATACTACTACTACTACCACTACAATTGGAACTACTACTACTATTGCTACTACAACAACTACTACAATTATTACTACTACTACTGCTGCTACTACTGCTACACCTACTAATACTACTACAACTACTACTACTCATATTATTACCACTATTTCTACAACTACTTCTGCTACTATTACTACTACTACTACAACTACTACTCCTATACTGCTATCACTGTTGCTACTACTACTAGTAGTAATAGCAGTGATTGTACTAGTAGAAATAGTAGCAGTAGGAGTAATAGTTGTAGTTGTAGTGGCAGTAATAGTAGTCGTGGTTGTAATAGTAGTATTTATAGTAGTAGTAGTTATTGTAGAAACAGCAGTAGCAGCAATAGTAGTAATTTAGTATTAGTAATTGTAGTAGTAATAGTACGAGTTGGAGTAGGAGTAGGAGTAGCAGTAGTAGTTGTAGTAGTAGGAGTAGTAGTTCTAGGAGTAGTAGTAGTAATAGTAGGAGGAGGAGTAGGAGTAGTAGTAGTAGTAGTAGTCGTAGTAGTAGTAGTAGTCGTAGTAGTAATGGTAGTAGTAATAGTAATAGTAGTAGTAGGAGGAGGAGGAGGAGTAGTAATAGTAACAGTAGCAGTAGTCATAGAAGTAGTTATAATTGTATTAGTATTAGTAGTAGAAGTAGTAGTAGAAGAACTAGGTAGTAGCTGTTGTGGTTGTAGTAGTAGTCATAGTAGTAGTAGTTGTAGTAGTAGTAGTAGTAGTAGTAGTAAGACTAATAGTATTGTTGCAGCAGTAGTAGAAGTTATCGCAGTAGATGCAACAATAGCAGGATTAGGTGTTGTAGTAGTAGCAGCAGTAGTAGTAGTAGTAGTAGTAGCCGGAGTGGGAGAAGTGGTAGTAGTAGTAGGTGTAGGAATAGTTGTAGTAATAGCGCAAGTAGGAGTAGTAGCAGTAATTCTATTGTTGTTGCTACTACTACTACTATTGCTACTATTGCGGCTACTAGAACCATTGCTACTGCTTCTACTACTACTATTGCTACTACTGTTGCTGCTTCTTCTGGTACTATTACAGCTACTACCGCAGCTACTTCCACTACTACTTCCACTACTACTGTTACTACTGCTACTACATCCACGGCTACTGCCACTATTGCGGCTACTACTTTTGCAACAATTGCTACTGTTGCTACTGACAATACTATTACTTCTTCAACTGCTACTACTGCTACTATTGCTACTTCTGGTACTACTATTACTACTACTCCTGCTACAGTTGCTTATATACTATAGCTACTACTATTACTACAAATTCTACTATTATTGCAATTGCTAATACTAGTGATACTACAAATAACAACAACAACAACTACTGCTCCATCTCCTTCAACTATTATTGTCCTTATTGCTACTACTGCAATAACTACTGCTACTACTACTGCTACTACTACTACTGCTACTACCAATAATACTCCTTCTACTACTGCTACAACTACTACTGTTGCAACCACTACTAGTACTGCTACGAATGCTACAACCATTACTACTGCTACTACTGCTACTGCTACTACAAATATTACTATTACTATTATAGCTACTGCAGCTACTATTACTTCTCCTACTACTAATACTTCTCCTACTATTACTACTTCTCCCACTACTACTACTACTACTACTGTGGCTGCTACTATTACTACTAATACTCCAACTCCAACTCCTACCACTACTTCCACTCCAACTACTACTACTCCTAATATTACTTCTAATACAATGATTGCTACTACTACTACCTCCACTCCTACAACTACTACAACAATAACAACTTCTACTACTATTACTACTGCATCTAGTGGCACTGCAACTACTACGAGTACAACTGCTATAACTACTACTACTACAGGTACTACTACTACTACAACAACTACTACTACAAATATTATAACTACTGCTGTTGTCACTACTACTACTACCACGCCTACTCTTGCTCCTACTGCACTTACTCCTACGTCTACTACTACTACTACTACTACTACTATTACTACCACCACTTCTACTCCTACTACTACACCAACTCCAACTCGTATCGCTACTTCCACTTCTTCTACAACTACTCCTAATATTTCTACTAATACTACTATGGCTACAACTACTACAACAACTACTATTACTACTATTACTGGGGCTGCTACTACTACCACTACTACTGGTATAACTACTACTACTACTTCTACTACTACTGCTACTTCGACTACAACTACACAAGCTACTGCTACAACACTACTACTACAACTGCTACTACTACTATTGCTACAACTCCTACAACTATTACTATTACTATAACAATTACTACAACTACAGCGGCTGCTACTGCTACTACTACTACTCCTCCTCCTCCTCCTCCTCGTCCTATTACTACTACTACTACTACTATTAGTACCACTACTGCTTCTACTTCTACTACTACTACTACTACAACAACTACAACAGCAACTACTATTACTAGTACTACCACCACTACTAAAACTACTACAATTACTACCACTGCAACTACTACTACTACTACTACTATTATTACTACTAGAGCTACAACAACGATTCCTACTCCTCCTCCTACTACTCCTACAACTTCTACTACTACTACTACTACTAAAGTTCTACTGCTACTGCTACAATGACAACAATAACTCCTAATACTACTACTATGACTACTAATCCTTCTACTACTACAATTACTAGTAGTTGTACTACTCCTACTACTACAGCTACTAGTACTCCTACTCCTACTACTACTACTACTACTGCTACTACTACTGCTCCGTTTACTAATGCTACAACGACTACTACTACTACTACTACTACTACTACTACTACTACTCATACTCCAATGTCCCCTAAAATTGCTTCTATGACCACTGCTACTACTATTCCTAGCACCACCACCACGACTACTACTACTACTACAACAACAACTACTACTACTACAACTACAACTACTTCTACAGCTACTACTTTTCTACTACTACACAAAGTACTGCAACTATACTACTACTGCAACCGCTACTAGCCGTACTACTACTACTCCTAGAACTATTACTTTTACTGCAACAACTACTACAGCTACTACAACTACTGCGGTTGCTGCTACTACTACTGCAACTAGTGCTACTACTATTACCTTGAGTAGTACTACTACTGCTGCTGCTGCTGCTGTTGCTTCTACTCCTATTACTACTGCGACTTTGACTAGTACTACTACTACTACAACTACTACTCGTACGTCCACAACAATTACTTCAACTAAGACTGCTACTACTCCTACCACCACCACCACCACCACTACCACTACTACTACAACGAATCCTATGATTACTATTACTACAACTACTACTATTTCTAACACTTCTTCTACTACTAGTACCACTACTGATACTACTTCTACTACTACTACTACAACTACTAATACAACTTCTACTACTACAACTACTACAACTACTACAACAACTACTACTCCTACAACTAGCACTACCACCACTACTCCAACTACTACTACAACTACCACTGCAACTACTACTACTACAACTGTTACTACTACTACTACAACTTCTACGCCCACCCAAACTCCTGTTCCTACTACTACTACAACAACTACCCCTACTACTACTACAACAACTACCCCTACTACTACTACAACAACTACTACTGCTAAAATAGTTACTACTACTACTAAAACAACAACTACTATAACTGTTGCTACTACTACTACTACTACTACTATAACCACCACTGCTGCTAGTAATACTGCTACTACTACTTATATAGCTACAGGTAGTACTAATTCTACTATTATTGCTATTGCTAATACTAGTGATTCTACAATAACAACAACAACTACTACTACTCCATCTCCTCCTACTATTATTGTTGTTATTGCTACTACTGCTACTAGTAATAGTACTACTACCACTAGTACTCCTACTACTGCTACAACTACTACTACTGCAACCACTATTAGTACCGCTACTAATGCTACAACCATTACTACCACTACTAGTACAACAAATACTCCTATTACTAATATAGCTACTACAGCTACTATTACTTCTCCTACTACTAATACTTCTCCTACTATTACTACTTCTCCTCCTACTACTACTACTACTGCTGCTGCTACTACTACTACTACTTCTACTACAAATACTCCAAATCCAACTCCTACCGCCACTTCCACTCCAACTACTACTACTCCTAATATTACTTCCAATACTACGATCGCTACTACTACTACCTCCTCTCCTACAACTACTATAGCAATAAATACTTCTACTACTATTACTATTGCATCTACTGCTGCTGCTACTACTACCACTACAACTACTATAACTACCACTACTACAGGTACTACTACTTCTACTACTTCTTGTACTACTACAGGTACTACTACTTCTACTACTTCTTTTACTACTACAACTACTACTACCACAAATATTATTTGTACTGCTGCATTCACTACTACTACTCCTCCTCCTACGCTTTCTCCTCCTCCTACACTTACTCCTACGTCTGCTACTGCTACTACTACTACTAGTACTACTGCTACTACCACGTCTACTGCTTCTACTTCACCTACTCCAACTACTATCGCTACTTCCACATCTTCTACTACTACTCCTAATATCACTACTAATACTACTATTGGTACTACAATTTCTACTCCTACTACTGCTACAAAAACTACTATTACTACTATTACTACGATTGCTACTACTACCGCTACTACTGGTATAACTACTACTATTACTACTATTAGCACTTCTACTACTACTACGACATCGACTACTATTACACAAGCTACTGCTACAACACTGCAACTACAACTGCTACTAATACTACTGCTACAACTCCCACAACTATTACAATTACTATAACAACTACTACAACTACTATGACCTGCTGCTACTACTACTACTACTACTAATACTATTAGTACCACTACTGCTTCTACTTCTATTAAGACTACTACTATTGCTGCTACTAATACAACTCCTACTACTACAACAACTACTGTTACTAGTACTACCACCACTACTACAACTACTGCAACTACTACCACTCAACAACAACAACAACTACTACTGTTATTACTACTACAACTACAACTACGACTCCTACTCCTCCTACTACTACTTCTACTACTACTACTACTACTAAAGTTCTACTACTACTGCCACAATGACAACAACAACTACTAATACAACTACAACAACCACTACTCCTGCTACTACTATTATTACGACTACTACGACTACTACG
>RXID01011570.1:0-17575 GCA_005019695.1 Trichopus zeylanicus subsp. travancoricus
AAGTAGGACAACTACTACTTCTACTACAACAAATGCTACAACTAGTAACACTACTACTAGTACTACTAGTACCACTACTACTGCTGCGGCTACTACTATTACTACTTCTGTCGCTACTATTGCTACTACTGCTACTGTTGCTGCTACGGCACCTACTACTACTACTGCAGCTACTGCTGCACCTGCTACAACGGCTACTACAATTGCTACTATTACTAGTACTACTGCTACTAGTGCTACTACTGCAACTACTACTTCTGTTACTACTAATACTATTGCTACTCCTAATACTACTAACCCTTATGCTACTACTATCATTGCCAATACCACTACTATTGCAGCAAATATTACTAATACTTCCCCCACATCTACTGCTTCTGCAACTTCTACTGCTACCTCTACTTTTGCTTCTACAACAACTACTACTGCTGCTACCACCACGACTACTACTTCTACTACTAATAATACTATAAGGACTACTACTTCTACTGTGCCTACAACTACTACTACTATTGCTCCTACAACTTCTACTACTGCTTCTACAACAACAACAACTACTACTACTAATACTACTGTAAGTACTACTACTTCTACTGTGCCTACAACTACTACCACTATTGCTCCTACAACTACTACCACTACTACTATTACAATTGCAACTACTGCTGCTGTTAGTACTACTACTACCGCGACAACTACTACAGCTACTACTGCTACTACAACTATAACAACAACTACTGTTACTCCAACTACTTCTCATACTAGTGCAACTACAGCTACTGCTACTGCTATTACTACTACTATTACTACTGTTGCTTCCACTATGACTGCTACTACTATTACTACTACTGGTATGACTGCTACTACTACTTCTGCTACTAGGGCTGCTACTACTGCTACTAATACCACTACAACGAATGCTACTGCTGCTGCTACTAGTATAACTATTACTGCTACTATTACCAATACTACTACTACTACTACTACTATTATATCTGCTACTGCTGTTACAACTTCTACTCCTCCAACTACTAATAATACAACAAAAACAACAACTACTACTACTACCACTACTATAACTACTACTACTTCTGCTACTACTATTGCCACCACCACCACCACCACCACTACTAATACTACTACTACTACTACAGCTACTGACGCTACTGCTTCTACTACTACTACTACTCCTCCTACTACTTCTACTACTACTACTATTGCTGCTACTGCTACTGCTACTGCTACTACTACAACTACTACTGCTACTATTACAACTACTACTGCTACTACTACTAATACTACTATTACAACTACTACTTCTATGACTGCTACGACTACTATTACTACTACTATTACTACTGTTAGAACCACCGCTACTACTAACACAACTACTGCTACTACGACTATTGCTTATGCTGCTACTCTATTTCTCCAACCACTACAACTATTACTACTATTATGACGACTACTACTTTCACTACTGCTACTACTACTACAATCACTACTACTACTACTATACTTCTCCTCCTACTACTACTACTTCTACTACAGTGAGTACAACTACTACTACTATAACTAATACTACTACTACTATTACTACCACTACCACTGCTACTATCGCAACTATTGCTACTATTACGACTACTGATGCTACTAATACGATCGCGGCAGCTGCTGCTACTACTATTATTACTACTACTGCTGTGACTGCTACTACTACTACTACCAACACAACTAGTACAACAACAACTAGAACTACTGCTACTGCTACTGCTACTGCTACTGCAACTACTACTACCACTACTATGACTATTAACATAGCTACTACACCTACTACTACAACATTTGCTACCATTGCTTCTGCTACTACCGCTACTACTACTACTACTGCTACAACAACTTCTGCTGCTACTACTACTACTGCTACTAAAACTACTACCACAACTACAACTAGTACAACAACTAGAATAACTACTTCACTACTACTACTACTACTGCAACAACAAAAAATGCCACTACACTATACTATTACTACTACTACTACTCCTAGTACTACTACTACTATTACTTCTCTTATAACTACTACTACTGCAACTATTATGATAGCTACTACTACAACTACTACACCTGGTCCTACTGCGACTACCACTTTTGCTACAACTACTCTACTGCTACTAGTACTACTCCCACTACTACTACAACTTCTACTGCTTCAACTACTGCGATACAGCTACAGCTATTACAGCTACTACTACTACTACAAGAACAACAATTACTACTAGTACAACTGCTACAAATATTACTACTACACCTACTATAGCTACTACTACTACCACTCATGCTACTACTACTGCTACCGCTACTAATACTATACCTATTACTTTTGCTACTACAACCGCTTCTACAGTTGGTACTACTACTACTGGAACTGCTGCAATAGCTACTTCTACTATTACTACTACTATTGCTACCACTACTATTACCACTGCTACTGCAACTACTACTATTGCTACTGCTACTGTTGTAAGTACTACTACTACTATTTCGAATGCTACTACTACTATACCTATTAATATTACTAAAACAACTACTAGCGCTACAACCACCACTACTACTATTGCTACTTCTACAACTACTATTATTACTACTACTACTACCACTACTACTACTACTCCTACTATTGTTGTTGTTGCTACTACTACCTCAACTGCTATTGGTAATACTACTACTACTACTACTGCGACTACTGCAATTGCTACTGCTGCTACTACTACTACTGCTACTACTGCTATTACTACCACTACTCCTACTACAGTTACTAGTTTTGCAACAACTATTACTGCTACTAATACTACTTCTACTATAACTAAAACTATAGCTTGTACAATAACTTTTACTTCAACAAATACAACTATTACTACTATAGCTACTTATACTATCACTACTGCTACTACTGCTGCTACTACTGATACTGCTACTACTGCTACTACAGCTACTACTACTACTATTACCACCACAACAACTACTACTGCTACTATTTCTTCTACTACTACTTCTACTACTTCGCCTACTACAACTACTACTGCTGCTACTACTACTACAACTGCCACTACTGGTGCTATGGCCACTAATACTACTACCACTATTACTGCTTCTACAGCTACTACTGCTACTACTACTACTATTGCTACAACAACAACAAAAACAACAACTACTACTAATACTACAACAACTACTACTACTTTTATTACTACTACTTGTATTATTGCTATTGCTACTAATGCAACTACTTGTACTACTGCTATTGCCACTACTACTGCTGCTTACTCCACCACTACTACTGATACTATTAACGCTACAACGGCTATTGCTATTGCTACTACTCTATTTCTCCTATTACTACTACTACGGCTATCATTACAACTACTACAACTTCCACTACTGCTTGTACTACTGCTGCTACTGCTACTACTACGACTATACCTACTACTACTACTACTACTGCTACAATCGCTGTTACTACTACCACTACAACTGCTGTGATTGCAACTTCTACTACTGTTACTAAAACTGCTGCCGTTGCTACATCTACTATTGCTGCTACTACTACTTTAACTACTATTGTTGTGACTGCTACAACTGCTACTACCCACACAACTAGTACAACAAGGGCCACTATTGCTACTACAGCTTCTCCAACTACTACTACATGTGCTACTGCTACTTTTGTCACTACTACAACAACAACTACTACTACTGCTACTTCTACTGCTACTGCTACTACCACTGCTGCATCTACTACTACTACAACAACAACAACAACTACTCCTAGTACAACTGCTACAGCTGCTATTACTACCGTTACTACGACTGCTACTGTTACAACTAGTACTACAACTATTACTATTACTACCATTACTACGACGCTACTGCTATTGCTACTTTTGCTACTGCTGCAACAACTTCTAGTACGATTACTAGTAATACTAATACTACTACTACTAATACTACCACTACTACAACAACTATTACGATTGCTATTGCTGCTTCTACTACTGCTACTGCTACTAATACTACTAGTGCTATTGCTACTGCTATGACTACTACTACTGCGGCTACTACTGCTACTACTGCGGCTACTACTGCTACTACTACTACTATTATTAGTACTACTACTGCTACTGATGCTACTATTGCTCCTACAACTACAACTACTACTGCTACAACAACTACTATTGCTAGTAATGCTACTATTGCTTCTACGACTACCACTACAAGCACGACAACTACTACTACTGCTACAACGGATGCTACTACTAGCAATACTACAACCAGTACTACTAATACAACAACTACTACTACTACAACTACAACAACAAGGACTACTGCTACCACCACTACTACTACTACTACTAATACTACTATTACTACTAGTACTACTATTGCTCCTACAGCTACTATTACTACTGCTCCTACAACTACTACCACTCTGCTGCTGCTACTCCTGCAACTACTGCTACTGCTACTGCTAGTACTACTACTACTACTACTACTACTACTACTACTATTGCTGCTGCTGCTGCTACTACTACTACTACTGCTACCACCGCTACTACTACTACAACTACTACTGCTACTACTACTACTATTACTACTTCAACTGCTACTCCAACTACTTCTCACACTACTACAGCTATTGCTACTACTAGTTCTTACTGCTACTACTGCAAATGCTTCTTCTACTACTACTGCTACCACTACTGTTGCTTCCACTATTACTGCTGCTCCAACTACTAATACTACTACAGCTACTACAACTACTACTCCTTACTACTAATGCTGCTAAAGCTTCCTCTACTACTGCTACTACTGCTATTGACTATACTATTACTCCTACTACTACTGCTGCTACCATAGCTACGACTACAACCACTACTACTATTGCAACTATGGCTGCTACTGCTACTACTACTACCACTACTACGACTGCTGTTGCTGCTACTACTATCTATGCTACTGTTGCTACAACTTCGACTCCGACTACTACTAATAATAATACTAGAACTACTACTACTACTACCGCGGCTACAACTACTCCTACTTCTGCTAATACTACTGCTACAACAACTACTACTACTACTGCTGCTGCTGCTGCTTCTACTGATGCTACTACTTCTGCTCCAACTACTACTCCTACTACTACTGCTACAGCTGCTACTACGACTATTGCTACTACTGCTACTACTATTGTTGTTACTACTACTACAACTACTACGGCCGCTCCTACAACAACTACTACTACTAGCAGTACTACTACTGCTACTACTACTATTGCTACTTCTATTGCTACTACTACAACTACTGCTACTATTGCTACAACTACTACTATTGCTACTACTACAGCTACTGCTAGTATTACTACTACTATTATTGTTCCTACTACTTCAAGTGCAACTAATACTACTCCTACTACTAATAATGCTGCTACTGCTCTTACAATTGCTGCAACTACTATAACAGCTACGACTACTATGTAAGAAAACCACTACTACTACTACAGCTATTGCAACTACTATTAGTACTACTACTAGTACAACTAGTAACGCTAATGCTACTAATGCTAGTCCGATTCCAACTACTACTTCACTATAGCTACTTCTGCTGCTACTATGGCTACTACTACTTGTACTACCGCTACTACTACTGCTACTAGTCCTGCTATTACTACTGCTACTACTACTACTACTACTACAATTAATACCACTAGTAAAACTGCTACTACTACAGCTTCTAAAACAATTACTTCATTTATGACTAATACTACAATTCCTTCTGCTACAACTACCATTGCTACTACTACTACTACCGCTGCTACAGCTATTACTATTGCTTCACCTAGTACTACTACTTTTGCAACTACTACTGCTTTGGCTACTTCTGCTTCTACATCAACTACTGCTACTACTGCTACCATGACTACTACTGCTACATCTACTAATAATGCTGCTACAACAACAAGAATAACTACTACTACTACTACTACTCCTACTTCTACTGATCCTACTGCAACTTCTACTAGTACTACAACTACTACACCTCCTTCTCCTCCTCCTCCTCCTACTACAACTACTATTGCTGCAACAACTGCTACTACTATTGCTACTGCTTCTACCGTTGCTACTACTACGACTCCTGCAACTTCTACTAGTACCACAACTACTACCACTAATTCTGTTATAACTACTAATATAACTACTAGTACTACTACTATCACGGCTACTACTGCTACTACTTCTACTATTGCTACAACTACTATTGCCATTGCCACTATTGTTGCTGCTACTGCTGCTACAATAACTGCTACTGCTGCTACAATTGCTAGAATTGCTACGACTGTTGCTGCTACTACTTTTACTGCTACTACTATTACCACTACCACTACTACTGCAACAGCTACTACTGCTACTATTGTTACTATTATTAGTACAACTACTACTACTATTATTTCTACTGCTACTACTACTACTACTACAGTTATTACTACTACTTTTTTGATTACTACCATTACTGCTACTATTGCTTCTACTTCAACTACTACTACTATTACTACTAAAACTACTATTAGCACTACTACTACTACAACAACAACAATAACCACGATTACTTCTACTGCTTCTACTACTACTACTATTACTACTACTAATACTACTATTCCTACTACTGCTACTACTACTACTACTACTAATACCACTACCAATGCTACTACTGCAACTTCTCTTATAATAACAACTACTGTTGCTTTTGCTACTACTACTACTACTCCTACTACCACTCGTGGTAGCTAAACCTTCTGCTGCACTAACTGCTACTAAACTGCTGCTGATCGAGCTGCTGCTTCTGCTGCTTGCGCTCTACAGCGACTACTACTACGACTACTACTACTACTACTAACTACTACTACTACTACTGATCTACTACTATTATCCTACTACTGCTGCTGCTGCTGCTACTACTACTACTGCTACTCCAACTACTTCTCATTCTACTACTACTACTACTACTACTAGTACATCTGCTCCTACTACTACTACTACGACTACTACTTTTATTACTACTGCCACTATTACTACTGCTACTACTACTACTATTCCTATTGCTGCTACTGCTACTACTGCTACTCCAACTACTTCTCATTCTACTACTACTGCTACTACTACTAGTACATCTCCTCCTCCTACTACTACTACAACTACTACTTTTATTACTACTGCCACTACTACTACATCTACTACTGCTTCTACCACTACTGATACTTCTACTCTTTTTTCTATCATTGCTATTACTACAACTCCTACTATAGCAACGATTGCTACTACTACTACTACAATGGCTTATACTGTTGCTACCACTGCCACTACTACGACTGCTACTTGGGCTACACTGCTACAACTATTACTACAACAACAACAACAACACCAACTAGTACTCCGACTACATCTGCTATTGCTACCAAAAGCTCTATTACGACTACTACTAATACTAATGCTACTGCTACAACTACCACTACTTTTGCTAATAGTACTACTACTGCTACTGCTACTACTATAGCAACTGCTGACACTACTACTACTATGACTGCTACTACTTCTACTACTACTGCTACAACTGCTACTGCTGCTGCTGCTACTACTACTACTACTATCACTACTACTGCAACTACTACTACTACTACTACTACTACTACTGCTGCTGCTGCTGCTGCTGCTACTTCTACAACTGTGGCTACAAATACAACTACTGCTAATACTACTTCTACTGTTACTACTACTACTGCTACTTCTACCAATGCTATTACTACTACTACTACTACTGTTGCTGCTACAGTTGCTACTCTGCAATTGCTACTACTATTACTACTACTACTTCTATGAATGCTACTAGCACTACTATTACTATTTCTATTGCTACTACTTTTGCTACTGCTACTACTACTAATTACTACTGCTGTTGCTGTTGCTGCTACTACCACTACTACTACTACTATTGTTACCACGACTACTACAACTGCCATTACAACAATAACTATTACTACTACAATAAGAACAACAACAACAACAATAATAATTACTACAACTACTTCTACGACTACTATTCTTACTACTACTACTACTACTACTACTACTACTACTACTACTACTACTACTACTACTACTACTACTACTACTACAGCTACTGCTACTAGTACTTCTTCTACTACTACCCCTCCTCCTCCTCCTACTATTACTACTACCGCTACTGCTACTACTGCTGCTACTGCTTCTACTGCTTCTACTGGTATAATTCCTACTACTACAACAACTACTACTACTACTTTTACTACAACTAGTAGTACTACTTTCGCTACATCTATTAGTACACCTACTAGTATTATTACTACTATAACCACCCCTACTACTACTGCTACTTCTGCTACTACTGCTACTACTATTACTACTTCTACTACTACTAGTACTGCTACTACCGCACTACCACTTCTATTACCACTACTATCGCTACTACAACTCCTGCTACTACTGCTACTGCTATTACTATTACTATAACTACTACTACCGCTACTACTACTACTAGTACTACTAGTCCTACTGCTACAGCTACTGCAACTCCAAATTTTCGTACTACTACTACCATTGCTAAGACTACAACTATGACAACAATTGCAACAATTGCAACTACTACTACTTCCTCACCAATTATTGCTAATAATACTTTTACCACAACTACAACTATTGCTACTGCTACTACTACGACAGCTATTACTACTACTTCTCATCTTACCACTACTTCAGCTACTACTATTGCTACTACCACTCCTGTTGCTAATATACTACTACTACTACTTCTACTACTTCTACTACTAGTACAACTGATACTTCTGCTGCTGCTACTGTGAGTACTAGTACTACTACTACTGCTAGTACAACTACTACTACTACTTCTAATACTACTATTGCCTCGATTGCTATGGCGGATACTAGCACTCCCACAACTACTACTACTAGAACTGCTACTACTACTATACCGCTAATTCTGCTACTACTGCTATTACTCCTCCAACTAGTACTATTACTGCTGCTATTGCTACTAATGTACTATTACTACTACTACTTCTACAACTACTACTACTACCACAACTACTCCTAGTCCTGCTACTATAACTACTACTGCTACTGATTTTGTTGCCATGACTACTGCTACTACTTCTACTACTACCACTACTAGTACTCCGGAGACTACTTTTGCTAATACTACTACTGCTACCACTACAGCTTTTACTACTAGTACTATTACTACTACTACTAGTACAAGTACTACTACTATTACTGCTACATCGACTTCTGCTACTGCTACAACAACAATAACAATAACAACAACAACAACAACAACAACAACTACTACTACTACTACTACTATTAATTCTACTACTACTACTACTACTACTACTGCTGCTATAACTACTACTACTTCTGCTAGTACAGCTGCTGCAGCTATTGCGTCTAATGTTTTTGCAACAACTACTACTACTACTATTGCTACTACAATTACCGCAATTACTGCAACTAGACTAGTTCTATGACTACTATTATGACTACACATGCCACAGCTAGTTCTACTACTACTACAACAGTTACTGCTACTACTATTGTTGCTACTACTGCTGCTACTACTACTACTGCTGCTGTTGCTACTACTGCGGCTACTACAACTACTACTAATACTACTACTACGACTTCTACCAATGCTACTACTACTGCTACAACAACAAATACTGCTACTACTTCTATTGTTGCTACTATAACTACTATAGTTGGCACTACTATTACTACTACTTCTGCTACGACTGCTACTAGGACTATGGCAACAAATTCTGCTACTACTACTTGAACTACTGCTATTACTACAAATGCTACTACAAGTACTACTACTTCTTACTCCATAACTACTATTGATACTACTGCCACTCCTACGGCTATTACTACTACCCTACTACCACTACTACGGCTATCATTACGACTACTACAACTTCCACTACTGCTACTACTACTACTACTACCACTTCTACTACTACGACTATAACTACCACTACTACAACTAATACTACAACTATTGTTACTACTACTGACACTACTGCTACAATCGCTGCTACTACTATCCCTACGACTGCTGTGATTGCAACTTCTACTACTGCTACTAATACTGCTACTGTTGCTATAGCTACTATTGCTGCTACTACTACTTAAACTACTATTGCTATGACGGCTACAACTGCTACTACCAACACAACTAGTACAACAAGGACCACTACTACTACTATAGCTTCTGCTACTACTACTAAAGCTTCTCCAACTACTACTACTTGTGCTACTACTACATTTATTACTACTACTACTACTACTATTATAGCTACTGGTACTTCTACTGCTACTGCTACTACCACTGCTGCATCTACTACTACTGCTTCTACTATAGCTATGACTGCTTCTACAATAACTACTCCTAGTACGGCTGATACTGCTGCTATTACTATCATTACTACGACTGCTACTGCGGAAACTACTACTACAACTATCACTACTACTACTACTACTGCAGCAGCAGCTACTGCTACTTCTGCTACTACTACTACAACTTCTAGTATGATTACTACTAAAACTAATACTACTACTACTACTAATACTACCACTACTACAACAACTACTATAGTTGTTGCTGCTTCTGCTACTACTGCTACTACTAGTAATACTACTAGTGCTATTGCTACTGTTACAACTACTATGACTGTAGTTGAAGCTACTACAATAGCTACTACTACTACTACTACTACTACTCCTACTAACACTGCTACTACAACTATTGCTGCTTCTACTACTACTATTATTAGTACTACTCCTACTACTGATGCTACTGTTGCTCCTCTAACTGTAGCTACTACTGCTACAATAACTACTACTACTACTAATACTACTATTGCTTCTATGACTACCACTACAAGTATGACAACAACAACTACTACTACAACGGATGCTACTACTAGCAATACTACAACCAGTACAATTAGTATAACAACTACTGCTACTACTACTACTACTACTACAACAACAACAACAACAACAACTACTGCTACCATGACTACTACTACTACTACTACTACTAAGACAACTATTAGTACTACTACTTCTACTACTCCTATAGGTACTACTACAACTGCTCCTACAACTACTACCACTACTGCTGCTACTACTACTACACCCAATACTACTACTACGACTACTACTACTACTAACTACTACAACTACTACTACTAACTTCTACTACAACTACTACTATTGCTACTACTGCTACTGTAACTACTAATACTACTACTAATAACTAGTACTGCTACTAATTCTACTACTTTTACTGCTACTACTACTACCACTACTACTACAATTGCTATGGCTGCTACTACTGCCACTGCTCTTGCTACTATTGCTACAACTACCACTACTGCTGCTGCTACTACTACTAATACTACTACTGCTACTACTACTAATAGTGCTACAATAGCTGCTACTACCACTACTTCTACAACTACTGCTACTACCACTACAACTTCTACTACTACTGCTCCTACTACTACTGCTACAACTACTACTGCTACTACTACTATGACTCCTACTGCTGCTACTACGGCTACTACTGCTACTTCTATTATGACAACTGCTACTAGTACTACTACACCTACTACCACTACTAGGTCTACTACTACTTCTATTACTACTTCTACTACTACTCCAGCTAATACTACTACTACTACTACTATTGCTACTATTGCTACTACTACTATTGCTACTCCTCCTGATACTACTATTGCTACTGTTACTACTACTAGTAATACTATTGTTGCTACTACTACTACTACTTTTGCTACTACTACTACTCTTGATACTACTATTGCTACTATTGCTGCTACTGCTGCTACTATTGCTACCACTAATAGTATTATTGGTACTATCGCTACTACTGTAATAGCGACACCTGCTAATACTACCACAACTACTTTACCTTCCACTGCTACTACCACTATTACTACTAGTATTAATATTTTTGCTATTGCTACTACTGCAATAACTATTACTATTGCTATTACTATTGCTACAACTACTATTACTGCTACTACAGCTAGTGCTACTACTAACACTTCTACTAGTTACGCTACTACTATGACTACCACTACTACTATGACTACTACTACTACTAATATTACTACTGCGACAACTACAATTGCTACCACTACTCCTATTACTGCTAGCACTTATTTTGCTACTATTTCTACTACTACTACTGCTACTAATATAGCTACTCATTAAACTACTACCACTACTACTATTGCTGCTACTACCGCTACTGCTACTACTACTAGAACTACTACTAGTAGCAGCAGCAGTTGAAGTAGTAGTAGTAGTAGTTTCAGCAGCAGAAGTAGTAATAGTGGTACCAGTAGTAGAAGTAGTTGTAGCAGTAGTAGTAGTAATAGTAATATTAATAATAGTGGTGGTAGGAGTAGTGGTAGCAGTAGTAGTATTAGAAAAAGTAGTCCCAATAGTACTAGTAGTGGTAGCCGTTGAAGCCGTAGTGGTTGTCATGGCAACAAAAGTAGTAGCAATAGAAGTAGTAGTAGGTGAAATAGTCATAGTTGTAGTTGTTGTAGCAGCAGCAGTAGCAATCATAGTTGTAGTAGTAGTCATAGTAGCAACAAAAGTAGTAATAATAGTATTATAATTATTATAATAATTATTATTACTATTATTATTAGTAGTATTAGTAATATTAGTAGTAGTAGCAATAGCAGCAGTAGCAGTAGTATAGTAGTAGCAATAGCGGCAGTAGCAGCAGTAGGAGAAGTAATATGAGTAGTAGAAGCAGCAGTTGTAGTAGTAGTAGTAGTAGTAGTAGTAGTAGTAGTAGTAATAGAAGTAATAGTAGTAGTAAGAGCTATAACAGTAGCAATAGTAGTAGCTGTAGTAGTAGTAGTAGTAGTAGTAGTAGTCACTGCTGTAGTAGTAGTAGAAGAAAAAGTCATAGTGGTAGTACTAGTACTAGTAATAGTATAGGTAATAATAGTAGTGCCAACTGTTGTAGTAATGGAAGCCTTAGTAGTAGTAGTAGTAGTAGTAGTAGTAGCTATAATAGTAGTAGTAGGATGAGTAGTGGTAGTAGTAGCAATAGCAATAGGTGTAGTAGCAACAGCTGCAACAGTGACAGTTGTAGTAGTAGAAGAAGTGGTAGTAGTAGTACAAGCAGTGGTAGTAGTAGACATAGTTGTAGTAGTAGGATTAGTAGTAGTAGTAGAAGTCATAGTAATAGTAGTAGTAGTAGTAGTAGCCATAGTGGTAAAAGCAGTAGTCATAGTAGTCGTTATAGTAGTAGTAGCAAAGGTAGTAGTAAAAGTTGTAGTAGTAGGAGGAGTATTAGCAGTAGTAGCAGCAAAGTTAGTAGTACTCACAGAAGTAACAATAGTAGTAGTAGTAGAAATAGAAGAAGCAATAGTAGTAGTAGAAGTTGTTATGGTAGTAGCAACAACGGCAACAATAATGGTAGTAATTACAGTGGTAGTGGTGGTAGTATAAGTAGCCACAATAGTAGTAGTCAAAGAAGAAGTAGTAGTAGTAGTAGTCGCCGGAGTGAAGTAGTAACAGGAGTAGTAGTCGCAGTAGTAGGAGTAGTAATAGTCGTAGTAGGTGTAGTTGTAGTATAAGTCAGAATTGTAGAAGTAGGAGTAGTAGAAGTAGTAGTAGTAATAGCAATAGGAGTAGTAATAATAGTAGTAGCAATAGTAGTAGTACTAGTACTAGTAGTTATTGTTGTAGTAGTAGTAGTAGTAGTAGTAGTAGTCATTGTAGCAATCACTGTAATAGTAGTAGTTGTTGTGGTTATAGTAGTAGTGGTAGTAGAAGCAGTGTTAGTAGCCAAAGTAGTAGTAGTAGTTGGCATAGTAATGGTTGTAGTAGTAGTAGTATTGGTACCAGCAGCAGGAGGAGGAGGAGGAGTAGTAGTAGTAGTAGCAGCAACACTAACAGTAGTAGTAGTAGTTATTGTACTAGTAGTATTAGCAGAAATTGTAGTTGGAATAGTTGTGGCAGTTGGAGATGGAGTAGTAGTCGTAATAGTAGTGGTAGTAGTAGTAGTCGTTGTAGTAGCAGAAGTAATAGTCGAACTAGTATTGGACGAGTAGTTAATAGTAGTAATAGTAGCAGTAGTAGTCATTGTAGTAGCAGTAGTAATAATCAAACTTGTAGTTGGACGAGTAGTTAATAGTAATAATAGTGGTAGTAGTTGTAGTTGTAGTTGTTGTTGTAGTAGTGGTAGCTATTGCAATAGTGGAAGTAGTTGTTGGAGTAGGAGCAGTAGTAGCTGGAGTAGTAGTAGTAGTAGGAGTAGGAGTAGTAGTAGTAGCAATAGGAGGAGTAGTAGTAGTACTAGGAGAAGTAATAGGAGTAGCAGAAGTAGTAGTAGTAATAGTAATAGTAGTAGTAGTATTAGCAAGAGCTGCAACAGTGACAGTTGTAGTAGTAGAAGAAGTAGTAGTAGTGGTACTAGCAGTGGTAGTGGTAGACATAGTTGTAGTAGTAGGATTAGTAGTAGTAGTAGAAGTCATAGTAATAGTAGCAGTAGTAGTAGTAGTAGCAGCTGTAGTGGTAAAAGTAGTTGTAGTAGTAGCAAAAGCAATAGTCATAGTAGTTGCTATAGTAATAGTAGCAAAGGTAGTAGTAAAAGTTGTAGTAGTAGGAGGAGTATTAGTAGTAGTAGCAACAAAGTTAGTAGTACTTGCAGAAGTAACAGGAGTAGTAGAAGTAGAAATAGAAGTAACAATAGTAGTAGTTGAAGTTGTTATTGTAGTAGCAACAATGGCAACAACAATAGTAATAATTACAGTGGTAGTGGTGGTAGTATAGGTAGCCACAATGGTAGTAGTCAAAGAGGAAGTAGTAGTAGTTGTTGTTGTCAGAGTAGTAGTACAAGTAGTAATAGGAGTAGCAGTCGTAGTAGTAGTAGTAGTAGTAGTCGCAGTAGGTGTAGTTGTAGTAGAAGTTGGAGTTGTAGAAGTAGTAGTAGAAGTAGTAGAAATGGTAGTAGTAGTAGCAATAGGAGTAGTAATAGTAGTAGCAGCAATAGTAGTAGTACTAGTACTAGTAGTTGTAGTAGTAGTAGTCATTGTAGTAGTTACCATAGTAGTTGTAGTAGTTGTTGTTATAGTAGTAGTGGTAGTAGAAGTAGTGTTAGTATTCAAAGTAGTAGTAGTAGTTGTTATAGTAATAGTTGTAGTAGTAGTAGTATTGGTAGCAGTAGCAGTAGTAGCAGCAGCAGCAACAACAGCAATAGTAGTAGTAGTAGTAGTAGTAGTTGCCACACTAATAGTAGTAGTAGTAGTTATTGTACTTATAGTATTAGCAAAAATTGTAGTTGGAATAGTAGTAGCAGTTGGAGTTGAAGTAGTAGTAGTAATAGTAGTAGTAGTAGTAGTAGTCGTTGTACTTGCAGTAGTAATAGTTAAACTCATAGTTGGACGAGTAGTTAATAGTAGTAGTAGCAGCAATAGTCGTTGTAGTAGTAGTGGTAATAATCGAACTAGTAGTTGGACTAGTAGTTAATAGTAATAGTTGTAGTAGTTGTTGTAGTAGTTGTTGTAGTAGTAGTAGTAGTAGCCATTGCAATGGTGGAAGTAGTTGTCAGAGTAGCAGTAGTAGTAGCAGGAGTAGTAGTTGTAGTAGGAGTAGTAGTAGTAGTACTAGGAGAATAGGAGTAGTAGAAGTAGTAGTAGTAGTAGTGGTAGTAGTAATAGTAGTAGTAGTAGTAGTAGTAATAATAATAATAATAATAGCAATAATAGTAGGAGTAATAGCGATAATAGTAGCAATAGTAGTAGCGGTAGTAGTAGTTGCAGTTGTAGTAGTAGTTGTCACTGCAGTAGTAGTAGAAGTGGTAGTAGCAGTAGAAGCAAAAGTGGTAGCGGTAGAACTAATACTTGTACTAGTATAAGTAATAGTAGTAGTGCCAATTGTTGTTGTAGTAGAAGCCTTAGTAGTAGTAGCACCAGTAGTAGTAGCAATAGTAGTAGTAGGAGGAGGAGTAGTGGTAGTAGTAGCAGCAGCAATAGGTGTAGTAGCCATAGCTACAATCGTGACAGTAGTAGCTGTAAAAGAAGTAGTAGTAGTAGTACTAGCAGTGGTAGTAGTACTCGTAGTTGTAGTAGTAGGATTAGTAGTAGCAACAGAAGTCATAGTAATAGTAGTAGTAGTAGTAGTAGTAGTAGTAGTAGTAGTAGTAGCCGTAGTGGTAAAAGTAGTGGTAGTAGTAGCAAAAGTAGTAGTCGTAGTAGTCGTTATAGTAGTAGTACCAAAGGTAGTAGTAAAAGTTGTAGTAGCAGGAGGAGTATTAGAAATAGTAGTAGCAGAGTTAGTAGTACTCGCAGAAGTAAGAGTTGTAGTGTTAGTAGAAGTAGAAGTAACAATAATAGTTACAGAAGTTGTTATTGTAGTAGCAAGAATGGCAACAACAATCGTAGTAGTTGCAGTGGTTGTGGTGGTAGTATAAATAGCCACAATAGTAGTAGTCAAAGTAGTAGTAGTAGTAGTAGTAGCAAGAATGGCAACAACAATCGTAGTAGTTGCAGTGGTTGTGGTGGTAGTATAAGTAGCCAAAGTAGCAGTAGTCAAAGTAGTAGTAGTAGCAGTAGTAGTAGTAGCAGTAGTGGTGGTAGTAGTAGTAGTAGTAGTGGTAGTTGTAGGAGTAGTACTAGCAGTGGTAGTAGTAGCCGTAGTTGTAGTAGTAGGATTAGTAGTAGCAATAGAAGTCATAGTAATAGTAGTAGTAGTAGTAGTAGTAGTAGTAGTAGCCGTAGTGGTAACAGTCGTGGTAGTAGTAGCAAAAGTAGTAGTCGTAGTAGTGCCTAAGTAGTAGTACCAAAGGTAGTAGTAAAAGTTGTAGTAGCAGGAGGAGTATTAGCAATTGTAGTAGCAGAGTTAGTAGTACTCGCGGAAGTAAGAGTAGTAGTGTTAGTAGAAGTAGAAGTAACAATAGTAGTAGCAGAAGTTGTTACAGTAGTAGCAAGAATGGCAAGAAGAATCGTAGTAGTTGCAATGGTTATGGTGGTAGTATAAGTAGCCACAGTAGTAGTAGTCAAAGTAGTAGTAGTAGTAGTAGTAGTAGTAGCAGTAGTGGTAGTAGTAGTGGTAGTAGTAGTGGTAGGAGTAGCAGTAGTAGTAGTACTAGTACTAGTAGTTGTTGTTGTAGTAGTAGTTGTTGTATTAGTAGTAGTAGTAGTAGTAGTAGTAGTAGTAGTAGTAGTAGTAGTAGTAGTAGTAGTAGTAGTAGTAGTAGTAGTAGTGTTAGTAGTCAAAGTAGTAGTAGTAGTTGTCATAGTAATAGTTGTAGTTCTAGTAGTATTGGTTGAAGTAGTAATAGTAGTAGCAGGAGTAGTCGTAGTAGTGGTAGTAGAGCTAATAGTAATAGTAGTAGTAGTTATTGTACTGGCACT